>JABUQX010033029.1:15000-17500 GCA_015478945.1 Trachelipus rathkii
TCTGGAAATCTGGATCTTAAGAAAATCTATTAATTTTATTATTAAAAGAAATAATACTTAAGAAGTTCGAGCTGGATGCCAGACGAACTTATCATAAGAAAAGCTTTAGTGATTGTACCCCCAAATACTACTTTTAGTAATAGCTATTATAAAATCATTAATTTAGTTAATTACATATTTAAGGCAAAACAATCGTTAATCGCCAGTAAGATGTTAAACTAGTCCGGTTACTACGGTCATACTTAACTGTAAACCAGCTCACAGGAGTCCTTCCGGTATTAGATTTCTGCAAGGATTATCTTCGTCCACACTGACACTGACACACTCCACAGAGCTATACGTAAATCAGGATCAGGCTGGTCTCGAGTGGACTGCAAAGTCTTGCCACTGAATAACTGAATAGTGATTAGTGAATACTCAGAAGACAATTTGACTATGTGGTATGTGCCATGTCGATCCCCCTCTCCCTATTTTTGGTTCCCGAAAAGACGAAAAAATCTAAAACCCCAATTTTTCGGTTTATTTTATCACGACATTGGGGACGGACCGAAGAAAGAAAAATAGGGGAAAAAAGTTTTCATAACTTCAGGTGTCGGGAGAGGGGAATAAGATTTTATTTTTTTCCGGCTTTAAAAAATTTTTTTTTGAAAAGGAATATCGGATTTCCGATATAAGAAAAACTATCGAAATATCGAATATATCGCCTAAGAAATATCGCCCAAAAATATGATATACTCGAGCCAAAAATATCGATATTTCGATATATCGATATTTTTTGGCCATCCCTACTATGAATCAAAAATAATTAAGCTTTAAAAAAAAAGTCATACCTGGAAACTACCGCTATGAGCGAAGTGCTATAAATTTTATACATATAGATCTATACTATATATATATATATTATATAAATTATATATAATACTATATATATAAAAATATTATATATATGATTATATATATATCTATTAATATATATAATTATATATATAATATATATATGCTTGATATTGCTACCACTATGATGTTGTTCTCCCGCACGCCCAACTGATTTCTATATATATATAATATATTATATATATTTATATTATATATATATATTATAATATATATATATTATATTATATATATATATATTATATATATATATATATAATATATATATAATATATGGCTATCAATATATTATATATATATATTATAATATATATATTATATATATATATATATTAATAATATTATATAAATTTAAGATACTATTTATATATCTAATATAAATTACCTGCATAACAAAATGATATATAAATTCTCAGAATTTTAAAGACCGTTTGAATTTAAACAAAACAGCACAAGAGACATACAAATTGAAATTTAAAATATAATATTTAAAAAAAAAAAAAAAAAAAAAAAAAAAAAAAAAAAAAAAAAAAAAAATTTATTTTAAAAAAAATTAATTTTATCGTGCAAATATAATAGTACCAAATAGCAAATCTAGCAGAAAAATAGGTGAAAAAAAATTTGCTAAATTTATCATATTTTTTGGCGTTTCTTCTGCGAGGCTTGGCATTTTTTGAAAAAATTTTTTTATTGAAAATCATTTAAAATTCATTTAAAACATAAAATTAAAAAAAAAATAGGGATCATGTCTGTTATCCGCCTCCACTTCCACATACATATCGATTGCATGGATCCGAACACATTTCTTAAAAGTCAAATAAAACTGTAATTAAAATTTTAAAAAATTTAATAAAAAAAGTAAAAAGAAATTGATTTTTTTTTTGGGCTTCACAGCTAAGCTAACAAAAATTACGACAATTCATTTCAGTTTAAATTTGATTTATGTACCTAAAGTTTGCAATTATGAATGTAGACGTCATGTACATTTTTTTTTAATTAAACAAATACCATAGAGTGGTATTCATGATTATGTACCTAAAGTTTGTAATTATGAATGTAGACGATGTACACTTTTTTTTTTAATTAATCAATACCATAGAGTGGGATACATGATGCCGCGAAGGCACTGCTGATCGCACGCGGGCTACCGCGTGCTCCCAACAAAACCGTTGCCAAAATTAATATTCATTCTTCTTTTTTTTCTGTTTTATTTTACAAAAAAAAAAAAAAAAAACTAAAAACTAAAAATTTTCAAAATAATTAATTACTTTAACTTGCGTTGTGTGAAATAAAAAAAAAAGTAATTTATTTCACTTAACATTGTTTCAATAACTAACTAGCTAACTAACTAATTAGAAAAAAGTTCTCACTTTTAACACCATGAGCGTTGTTGTTCATTTTGTTCGATTTGGTAGGTTTTAAAAGAAAATTGGCTTAAGCTTAACTGGAAGCTGATAATAATCGACATGACCCAAAAATAGATTTAAACTCATTTTTAACAAAGTTGGAAGGTATAAAAGGAAAGGTTCTACAGAATTACTCACAACGGAAAATTATTTTTATTTACCTAATTTCCAACAAAAATGTACATTTTTTTCAAATTATA
>JABUQX010033029.1:35000-45000 GCA_015478945.1 Trachelipus rathkii
CATTTATTGTAATAACAAGATTTATCCTAAAATATAGCACAAAGTTATTTATTTATAAATAAATAATAAATAATAATAATAATAATAATAATAATAATAATAATAATAATAATAATAATAATAATAATAATAATAATAATAATAATAATAATAATAATAATAATAATGAAAAATTAAAATAATAAAAATAATAATAAATAATTCAGAATAGTCATATGTAAATAATGATAATAATAAAAAAATTACTCAAAATAATAATAATAATAATAATAATAAAAATAATAATAATAATAATAATAATAATAATAATAATAATAATAATAATAATAATAGACCTTTTTCCATTTTTTTAATAATAATATATAATAATAATAATAATAATAATAATAATAATAATAATAATAATAATAATAATATAATAATATAATAATAAAAATAATAATAATATATAATAATATATAATCTTCTAATAATATAATAATAATAATAATAATAATAATAATAATAATAATAAAAAATAAATAATAATAATAATAATAATAATAATAATAATAATAATAATAATAATAATAATAATAATAATAATAATAATAATCTTTTTTACTCAACATTTGAAATATAAGGAATGAAGAGAATTCATTCTTTTTCGTCTCGTAAACGTTTAGCCGCTGAATTTAATCTTCGGGGACGACTCAAGCTTTCATCCCATTTCGGTAAATAAAGTTAATAAAAGTTTTGGTTTAGCAATATAAGGACACTTCTTTCTGTTACGTTGAACTTGTTTCAAGACCGGTGAAATTTATGGCTTGGCTGGTGTTTAGCTGACGTTTTTGTTGATGTTTTTCTGACGTGTGGTTAACTTTTTGCTGTTTCGCTGATGTTCCATTGACGTTTTGGCGATGTTTTGCTTACGTTTTATTGGCGCTTAGCAGACGTTTCGTCGACGTTTAGTTGATGTTTTGTTAAGGCTTCGTTTACGTTTAGCTTAAGTTTCGTTAACGCTTTTCGGTTTTATTGATGTTTTGCTGACGTTGCACTGACGTCTGCTTGAACTTTTGCCGAAGTTTTTCTGCAGTTTCGGTGTGGTTTTGCTGAAGTATTAATTACGTTACACAGACTGATAACACAGGCCTTCAAAATTTAACTTTTTGAAAATTGTCTTCACTTTTAGGTGTTCATTATAATGGATTTGTTGTCCTGATTTCAAATATGACCTCAGTTGTTTTCCGTCATTGAACAGTTATTTTAAAAAACGTGTATAAAGTTTTATAAAGAAACAAAATTACAAAAATTTAATAAGTAAAATTTATTTCTAACGATTAAATAGAGATACAGAGAACAAAATATGTAGCTAAAATTATAAGGCAAAAGCATACAAGTATCATTTAAAATCAGTCTAAGCCTTAATAATATCGTTTCGTTTTCGTCGATGGATCTTTTGGAACTTTTCCGCTTGTGCTCGTTATGTGGATTGTCCCTCTTTAACATCCAGCAGTAATCGGTTATCATGCTGATATTCCATCTTCCCTGATATCGTCTATTCATTTCCTATATATCTTGGTGAAATCGTTCAACTTGTTCTTCACTCACAGCTTCTAGATTGTCTGGGAAGTAAGCAAGAAGTGAGTGTAAAAAATGAACTTTAATACTCATGTTGCAACCCAAGTCTTTAAACGTTCTTAACATATTTTCAACAATATTTTAGTAATTTGGATGTTTCCCAGGAAGCTTTTCACAACGTCTTTGAATGCTCTCCAAGCTTTTTTTCTGCTCCTCCCATTTTGTTTCACATACGTCATCTTTCATAACTTTTTTAATGTCTGGACCGACAAATATCATCCCTTTAGCTGCCTTTTCACAGGTTATGGCACTTAGTCGATAGATCCTAAAAAGTCTCATCTTTTTGGCTGTGCCTTTACCTTCTTTCAGGAAGCAATCTAGTTTATTTCCCTATGGAAAATAAAATTATCTTTTTTGGATCTAGTAAACTCTTTCTCTTTGTACATTTTTTTTTATCTCAGGCTGTATTGATCTTTCTGAGTGGCCATTCTTTCTTTTAATATAGAATGCTGTTTCCTAGTCACGGCTTATCTGCATTCACTAGGAAAACACGGATGATTGTAGCGAGTACCACTTTGTTGTTTTAGTACCATGGAAAGTACTTTTAAATCGCCACAAATGGTAAAACCATAGTCTTTATATTTAAGTGTTGTTAGGAATCATCTTTCAAATTTTCAAACACTTCAAATGAACAGAATAATTCCCACTGTAGTAATCCACCCTACTCCAGTTCATAGAGAAGATACGCCTCTGAGATTTCTTTTCGATGAGTCGATATAGAGTCGCCGGTCGTTTGCTATGTAGGTCAATATTGAAACATTTCATGACTCTAAGAACATCAGAGCAGTACAGTAAGATCCGTGCTTTTGTAAGAAAGAACTGTTCAATTCTTCCTCTTTATCTTTAAACCGATGAAAACGGAGTCCCTTTGGCTACAGATAGTTTTTTTCCTTCACCCTTGAGCTAAAGGTTCCTGCTGATTCTTTAGAGCAGTGGTGCAACAAGCAGCGTAGCCCGCGGGCAACATGTTTGCTCGCGTACGTTCTAAATGTGGCTCAGCGACTCGCGTATTCAATTTATCACGCATATTAAAAATTAAATAGTTTTAGATATATATATATACCGTACCTATATATATATATATATATATATTATTATATATATATATCATATATATAGTAATATTATAAAATATATATATTATATATATATATATTATTTATATATAATATAATATATTATATATATATAATATATATATATACGGTATATTATATATATCTTATATATATATAATATATTATTATATATAATTATATATTAATATATTATATATATAATATATATAATATAGTATATATATATTTATATATATATACTCATGTTGACTATGGTCTTCTGCGCTAGGTGACTATGGGAGTCTTTGTGCGGTTCAAACACGTGCTTGACATAATCTAAGGCTTCTGACAGGGTAATGACACGCGTCGCTACTCCTAAGCTACCTTCCTTGGATTCCTCCTTCGACTGGCTACTCTTGTTCTAGTTTTCCTTTCAGATCGTCCATTTCTACAATTGTTGATGGAGCCACTTCCCCTTCTGTCAATTGTGATGTCACTCATGGTTCTTTCTTGTCTCTACCATAATTCTTACCTTTCTTTAACGGTTTTCTTAGCTGGACTTCTAACTTTGTTCATTCACCCTTATGCTGCTGAGTCAACTCTCTAATTCTCTACTCATTTTCAAATGTCTCCCTTGTTTGTTGTTGCAACTCTCGTCTACAGTTTTCAAATTCAATTCTTTGCCGACATGTGGTTCGGAATTTTCTCAGTGGGCCACGCATTCTTGTTGAAATTACTCTTTAAAAATTCAAATTTTTTCACTCCCCTCTTAAAAACTCATACCAATTTTCTCTACCTTCTACGGCTCTAATGTACTCACCTGTAACCAACATATATATTCTGGACTGAAACATAAATAGGTGACTTGTCTTGAGACCTATATGCAAATTGGTTGCTAAAATGGTCTCTATGAATGAGACTTCTGTTCAGATTGGCGCCGTAATTTTTTCTACCGTCAGTTACCTCCGTTATATAAGATCTTGTTCGCCCCCCTGTTATTTGAATAATTTTCCCATTTGGGGTGGGATCCGTGTTCCACCTCCTTTTGGATTTAGTGTTGAGGCTAAGGCTAAGAGACTATTAAACTGTCCAATACTTCTTCTAATTCCTTTGACCTCTTTCTCTCGAGTTGATACTGGTGCCCAATTCCTCTTATATAGTATTACAACTGGCAGGTGGGCTGAGAGAAATTTGATCTCCCCCATTCCTCAACCACTGCGTCGCCCCCGTAACACAAGAGGTTGCGAAGTGCCTTACTCTCACTTGACTATTGTGTGAATATTGGATACTGAAGGTTTACTCATTGTGGATGCTCCTTCTTTCCAGCACATTTGTTTTGTGTAAATTGCCTTCATCCATTTTCCTGCAGTATTCAATCTTCCTCTCTTTAAGTTTCGCGTCTACGCCCACCTGAGGGAATTGCATTAGACAAAGGACTGGGTGAATTTACTTTCCTTTATGTTTTTTTCTTTTCATTCTTTTTGTATTTTTGTTCTGCCCCCTCCTTTGGAAAAGGGCCCTGTCCGTGAATGGTGGCATCGTATCATATATATATTATATATATATATATCTATATATATATTATAATATATAGATATATATAATATATAAAAATCCAATTATTTAGTATTATTTTTATATAGGATTATTTGTAAATATAGCTAGTTTATTAATAATATATTTATTTATACAATTTGCCCTATAGTTTATCAACACACGAGAAAGTTTATATTTTTATTGAAAATTACACCATATTAAAACCAAATAAAACTATAATTAATAATACGGCAGCTTTCGTTCACCCCGGATTTGTTTGGAACCTTCTCAAGTAAGTATTGATCCCTGTTGTCGAGTCTGCAGAATTCTTGATACACTAAACTATCTCGTGTGTTGATTAACTAAAGGGCAAATTGTAATAAATCATATATAATTTAGTATGTTATATAATATTATATAGATATAGGTATATGTAATGTATACATATATATGATATATATTATTAGTATATATATATATATATATAATATATTTATTATATAATAAATAATAATAATGAATAATAATAAACTTACTATTATTTATGGTCGTCGTCCTATGTGTGGCTCGCCAAAAAATTTTAAATTCTTAATTTGCTCGCGATAGACTAAAGGTGGGCACCAACTGCTTAATGAGAGACCCAGTCTCTCAACAAATCATTTAATTCAGACTCGGTGTGAAAAGCTGCCGGCTTCTTCATATCAGGGATGTATAAAACTCATCTGTCACAATTTAATTATCACGATAGAATTGTACTATCTATTTCATGATCATGAAACATTACTAGGTTTGCGGGAACAGGAAGGATAGCAGGTGTATTCCTACCCTATGGGGCACAGGGAAAAAGAAAAAGGAAAAACACTCATTATATATCATATATATATATATATTAATATTATATATTATATAAATATATATATTATATATATATATATATATCAACTATATCTATATAAATCTAATTTTTGGCATCAAATAACCAGGGGTACGGGTGCTCAATCATGCCCACAGGAAATCCCGAGGCATGCATGAGCATTTCTAGGTATATATAAGTGGCAGCTGGGAACCCAAACCCAGCTATAATATACTATATTATAATATAATAATTATATAATATATATATTATATATATATATATATATATATATATATTATATTATATATATACTCAATATGTATAGTAGGTCTTTACACCTTTAATTTCATCTTAATTTATTCTGGCACATAATATAATTTAATGTTATTAATAATTTTAAATTTTATGGCCTTAATTGTACATAATATATATATATATTTATATTATATATATATTCTGATTTAGAATTATAAGGTTATATATATATATACCATGCATGTATCAATATATTAGTAAATAAAATAACGTAATAGTTGTCACGATAATTATCCTGAATACACCCATCCCATTTATCATAAATGATTCTAACAATTTTCACAATTATGGTTTTCTCATATATATATATAGCTATGGGAACATAGTCAAATTTAAAATAAAGCATTAAAAATTTTAAACATTTAAAGTTTAAATATAATTTCTCGTATATTAATAAAATAGTTTAGAATCTTAATTTTTACGAGAAAATCCAAGAAACTTTTTTATTAAAAAATATAAAATCAATATATTAATAACTTAAATACTAATAAAAAAAATAATATTAAGGAAAATCATTAGTTATCCATCCTTCTACATAATATTAATAATGATAATAATATAATAATAGCTAATCCTTTTATTATAATTAATTTATATTTTGTAATCTCTTAAATATCATCATTGTAATTATCCAAATGGAAAATATCACTAAAATCAAAGATAAAGAATTTTATTTCTTAAATAAAAAACAATTGTGAAATATTTATATTAAAACTAATATTAACTCAATTATATAGTATATAATGTTATCACGATTTTACAGATAGTTTGAATAAACCTAAATTTACCAGGTTCTAAAAATTACTAAGCGCGTGGTGTAATAATAATTAAAACTTAAAAAAATAATTAATGAGGTAAAGCCACGCAAAAAGAAAAACAAGCTCCACTTCATGTTAGGGTTAATCTCTATAAATTTGTTTTATAATTAGTATTCCTTAGTGTAGAGCGTCAGAATAACGTTCGAAAAAATAGCTTTCAACTCACGAAAGAAATGATACGTAATACAACTTCCTTTTTTGTATTCTAACTATACTATATGTTAAATATATAAACTATTGTTCAATATGTATGGTGAAACTTATTTAAGTTTATAAAGTATTATAATATTAAGTTAATTAAATGGAAACAGTAAAATAAATAATTATATACATAGAAATAAGAATATGTAATATTTATTTATTTTCATCGTTTATTTTAGGACTTTTTAGGTGTGTTTTATCACATTATAACTTATCTCCTCTTTTCTCATAGATTTTATTATAAAGGTAGGGTAAGAGCCTTATAATCAATGTTCACAACTTCTACCTTCTCCGTTGTCATGCAAAGGGTTGGTCCAAAGGACGTTTTGATTGTAGTTTTTTCGCAGTTTTCTTCACTCCTTTATTGTTTATAGATTCTGTTTTATTATTTTAATTCCTTTACTACGTCATAATATTACTTGTGAGTTATATGGATTCTTTAATTTTGTATTTTATTTGTTAAAAGCTTCATGCTGAACCTTTCTGCTCTTAGATCATCTCTCATCACTTGCTCTGCACTCTCACTGCTCTCTGTATTTTCTTTTCTTTTTCCCTCTCGCTTTAATGTGCATTGAGTTATATGGATATTTGTGCGACTAACCTTAGCAATTCTCTCTTACATACTCACCCCCTCCCCCCGCTTCTCCTCGCTTCCTAATATAGATTTACGTGAGGGTATATATACTCAAAATATGCCAACTATGGGGGAATCAATTTCTCTCCCAAGAACTAAATAATCTGAAAAGGAGAGGGAACAGATCTATATGACGATTAGATAGTAGCTGTCAGTGCTCGAATAAGATGATTAAATCTTCGCTTCTTTATAAAAAAGCTCTTTAAATGTAGAAAGTTTCCTGCCGCCAAAGAGAAAAAAGGTTCGCGCCAAATCTTGCAGACCATAGATTTTCCCGCCAGATTTTGACCATAACGGTTTTAGTTTATTTACTTTATTATTTGTTTATTATTTTAATTCGTTCATTTATTTAATAATATTTATTTTATATAATAATACCTATATACGTCCACTATTTTAAAATTTGATTTCTATTATTTTGTCACTTTGTAACTGAACCAAACCTAACCTAACGAATGGGTAATCTATGAGAGGTGAAAATTGAATGTATAATGAGCAAAAATGCTAAAAAAAATAAAAAATAAATACATTTAATACATACTTTTATTTATTTGAAACTTTTAAAGAGTAATTAAAATTGGTAATCGAAAGGTTGTTCACTTTTATTTTCGCTTTCGCTGGTTGAGCGCACAACTAGGTAGGAGAGAGTAAGAGTGAACCATCTAGTGCTACTCTAGTAACACGGGCAAATACGATCTACTGATTATAAAAAATAGTAGTAGACATAATGAAATCTAAATATATTAAGTAAAGTAAAATATTAAAGTATATACTAAATAATAATAATAATAATAATAATAATAATAATAAATTAATAATAATAATAATAATGAATATTTCTATTGAAATCTTAGTTATTGATCGCATTTATTTTTATTATTCTTATTGTTCATATCATTATTTTTATTTGAATCTAATTTTAGGGGAATACTTTATTATTATTATTATTTATTATATTATTATATTTATTATTATTACTTATTATAATAATAATTTAAAAATATTTTCAAGTATATTACATGATTAATGAAACTTATTAAACTATATTAGGTTATTTGGTTGATGGAAAGGACATACAGGTTGCAATTAGTAGCTCCCTTTTCAGATATTAATCTTTTTGATGTATGGTAAAAAAAAATTCTTAAACAAAAGCCAGTGCATTATTCCTTATTATTTATTTTTCATTACTATTAAATTATCTTTTTATTAATTTATTATTCATTATTATTAATGTTCCTACGCTCTACTTGCATTTCGTCCTGCGCCATATTTAAATTTCTGAAATTATTCTTTCATGTTTTAGAAACAACTGAATTCCAAGCATCAACATCATTGTAAAAAATAATAATAATTATGATAATCGACTATAATATGATAAACGTTCTCTATAGATAAATAAGACAAAAGCTTTAAATCTTGTTTAAATATATATTTTCAAACTATAATTAATATGATATAATATAAATATATATATATTATATATATATACATTATGTAATTATTTGAAATATCTATGGGTTTACTTTTACTCTAAAATCAAGTTAGTACCCAAACTATTATTAGATCTAATCTATATATATAGCGAAGCTCATATTATCAATGAACTATTCATTTCATTATTTGGTGGCGAAGCTCCACATACATTAGTACAGATCATAACTATATAATTCAGTAATTATAATTATATATTTAATCAATATATTTATTTAATATATTATTATATTAATAATTATATTAATATTTATAATTAATTTTTAATAATAATTATAATTATATATATATTAATATATAATATTATTATATATATTATAATATATATATATATTATATATATATATATATATTATATATTAATATATATATATAATATATTATAATATATTATTATATATAATATAATATATCATATATATAATATATATATATATATATATATATTAGCAAGAGGTGGCATCTGCGTCATCAGGTGAAAGTTGTCACTAGTAGAGAAAGACTAGGCTATGTATAGGCTATTTGTCAGGGAATCAGGCTTTTGAAGTTTAGGTTACTGATTCAACTTCTGAAGAGTGTGTTCTGTTTTGAAGTTTAACTAGGGAAAGAATTTTGGATAGTAACTAGGAGAGAAGCTACATCAACAGTACAGATTTAGTTATGCATCGGCAATAAATCAACAGTACAGATTTAGTCATGCATCGGCAAAAAATCAACAGTACAGATTTAGTCATGCATCGGCAAAAAATCAACAGTACAGATTTAATCATGCATCGGCAATAAATCAGCAGTACAGATTTGGTCATGCATCGACAATAAATCAACAGTACAGATTTAGTGATGCATCTTCAATAAATCAACAGTACAGATTTAGCTATGCATCGGCAATAAATGAACAGTACAGATTTAGTCATGCATCGGCAATAAGTCAAAATTTTAAAGCATAAATAAAACTCGAAAATCTTTATAGAAACAAGAAAATAAGCAAGGTATTTGTTCACATGAAAAACATCCTACTATGGATAAAAATTGAGGATACAGACAATGAGAGGGAACAAATTATAAAGTTTACTGCCTGGGTATTCGAACGCAAATGAGTTTCGATTAAAAACAAAGGTGAACTGTAGAAGGGTGGTTGTGTTCAATTTGGAAATTAAAACAAATACTGCATATGTTGCTGAAATAAATGATAAAACTCTATTACCAGAGGTCACTAACTCGCAAGCAATAATATAAAGAGAGGAAGAGATAAGAGGCCACAATATTAATTTAGATGCTAAGGTAGGGCATGCGAAGGAAGAGAAACGGAGAGCAAACTAGAGATGTCATTTGTCCAGTCGAAAGCAAGATGGAGATATCTTCTCTGTTAGAAAGGCGAAAAAGGGACCAAACTATAGGCAAAGGAATGAACTGTTCCAGACCCATCTACACCCCAGATACAAAACGGGGATCTTCATCGCTTATATATATA
>JABUQX010033030.1:0-2500 GCA_015478945.1 Trachelipus rathkii
CTGCCAATAAACAGCGTGGACAATTTCCCGAATTCTTTTTTATACAATACAAAAATTAAAAACCTGAATAAACTGTTATAAAATGTCTAGGTATGATTCGCAATGTAGATTTCCACTCTCTCAGATACGAAGCGTAGCGAAATCTACGAAGTCTCTTCTGATTTCTAAATTATTCCTGAGTCGCAGATGGACTCCTCAATATATCAATGTTCCTTTACTTTCAGTAAATAAACCTCTTCCAATAAGTAATAGTTCTTTAACCCAAATGAAAGTCATTCTTGATATAACTAAACTTCCTTCAAATAGTTCCAAACAAGTTTCTCAAAGTTGTATATCTTCTCTTCTAATTGTTCCAATAGGCTTCGCCCTGGTTACTATCTATTCTTTCTCCAATTCCTTCTGATTAGTTACAAAACTTTCTGCTCCTTGTAAAAAGGGAACTATAATCTCAATTATCCTCTAATCCAATCGATAATTGCCAAACCTATATTCTTCACACTATTGCAGTAGAGCTTTGGAATCAGGACTTCTTTAAACACAAAATATCAGCGAAGTCTTCAATAATGTAATATTCAGTAATTAGAAAGATTCTCGTAAATAGTTGTTTACTGAGATAGAACCAATGGCTGAACCAAACGTAGAACCAATTATAGAATCAATTATGGAACCAGGTAATAGCTATTTTATTTCCATTTATAACTTTTCTCCGTATCCAAGATGTTGAGTGTAGAGTTATTTTATGAATCTTTTTCCCATAAGACAATTTTATTTTCTAAAATAAAATTGTTCTTAAAAATATTTTAAAATAAAAATCTTAACTAAATCATATTCAAATGAAAATCGTATTTCAAATTTATCGCTTTTGCAAATAAATGTTTCTTCCAATCCTTTCAAATAAATAATAAATTTATCCGTATTGACGTGTGAAGCTCATGATCTTTTATCCCATATTCCTAATAGCATAACAGTGTCAATAAACATTTCACCGAAAACGCCTCGTTTCTAAGATACAAGGTGATGAAACCTATGTGGGACATATCTGATATATTCCATTGCCAGTCCCGTGCCACATCTCAACCTTTAATAATAAGCACAAATATACCGAAGGAAAGGTTACCTACCTGTTATTACTAGTTCCGTATCTCGCTTCATTTATACATATACTATTCCGTGTCGCGTCAAGTTCTGTGTTCAAGTGTTGTTCATATTTTCAAAATGAATTACACAAATAGTGAAATGTGCGATACGCATTTTGTTTACGGTCGTACGAACGGTAATTCATTAGCAGCCATGCGTCTCTATGAATAAATGTACCCTAATCGTGTCATCCCGCATCATAGTATGTTTGCACGTCTCCATCAACGTCTTAGAGAAACAGGAAGTTTAAAAAACTTACTAATGGAAATGGCGACCTCACACAGTATTCAACTCCAAATGTCGAAAACAGGTTTCTCCAAGAACGTGAGGACAGTTTCCTACAAAAAGACCAGGAAAGATTGGCTGCAACACTACATGTAAGTCATTCCGACAGTTTCAGGGTATTGAAAAATCAACTCCTTTTACCCTTATCACATCCAACGAGGTGCAGGCACTTTGTACCAAACAGATTTTCCTGCACGAAGTAGCTTGTGTCGATGGATTGCAAGGCAGAAAAAAATTTGCAGACAATCTCACCATTTAGCAGAAATAATGTTCACCGATGAGGCAAATTTTCCAGAGACGCCATATCGAATTTCCACAACAATCACACATACGGGCTGATGAGAACCCACATGCAATTAGTGAAAGCCGCCATCAACACCAGTTTCATTGAATGTATGGGTCGGAATTGTTGACGACCATTTGATAGGTCCATTTCTTTTACCAGCGAGCTTACTGGGAGACGTTTATCGCCAATTTCTTGAGCATGACTTGCCTACACTACTGGAAAGACGTCCATACAATTTAGATCGAAAATGTATTTCATTCACGACGGCGCTCCAGCTCATTCAGGTTTAGTTGCTCGTATTATTTGAACACTGTATAACCACGCCATGGATAGGGTGAGAGGTTACAGGAACCTTGGCCTCCGCGCGTCTTCAGACCTAAAATGCATGGTGGATTCTTTTTCCTTGTGGGTCACCTGAAACATTTGGTGATAACAGCAACAGTTGAAAGTCCCGAAGAATTAAGGGCTCGCATAATCGCAGCTGGTGGACACAATTCGGCACCACACACACGGTATATTTGTACGTGTCCGCCAATCAATGCGTCGCAGAATAGAGGGCCTGTATTGCCGCTGGGGGTGCTCTTTTCAACAGTTGTTATAACCTTAGTGCACAATTCTTTCGTACTATTTCTGTTGTATATTTTCTCCTGTTTGCCAGTAATGTATGTATTCTTAAAATTAAATAAATTGAATGAATTTTGTTAATTTACCTTTCCAAATTTAGTTTACTGTTTATTTTAACTTAATGTTTAAATAGGGTTTCATCACCTTGTATTTTGGAAACGAGGCGTT
>JABUQX010033030.1:5000-7500 GCA_015478945.1 Trachelipus rathkii
TTCCAACTATAAACTAACAGTTTCTTCTTGTTATAATTCTTATTCTTATAATAGCCTCTTATTAAATCTTGATTATTAATCTTCATATTAGTCTTATTTTCTTATCGTAATATATATAGATATATATATATATATAATTACTTATAATATTATATATATATATATATATATATATATAATAAAATATAGTATATATATATATAATAGATATATATATATAATATATATATTATATATTTAGGTAACGTAATACAATTCAGCATATTACAATTTCCCCGAAATACAGTGTGCATCAAAAACCGAATAAGCTAGCAAGAAAACTTCTGATATTATCACTAAAAAGTATTATAAGAAAGCCAACGAGATTCAACAACTATTTCGGATGTACTTTTGCCAATGTGTATTTTGGACTAGATGCGATGCAGTTAGAGATATTTATTTTGCTTTTAAACAACTTGGTAAAGAAATACCTGATCAAGCTTACGAAGATGATGAGTGTCTTAGCTGTGTAGAGTTGTGGCAAAGTTTTCTTAATGCTTGTGAGAGTGAAGAAATGACAGAGAGTTACGCCAGCTAGTTACATATTAAAAAATTAAATGAATATGTGGACCCACAGGATTGCGGTGTAGGGGAAAGAAATTACACAAATGACAAAAACGTTGCATTATCAAAACTGTACAAATATGGACTGATGAAAATGAACACCATGGCCAGGTAAAGATAGTTTATTTTATGTGATGAAGTGTTGAATCAAATATGAGATTTTGACATTCATAGTACTGGATGTCTGACAAAATTGCTATACCATGCTCTAAAAAAAAGTTTTTTGCATCTTAACGATTTTATTTTGTAGATTCTTCACAGATGTTAAAATAACACAAGCTAAAATAACACAAGCATAAAATAGCACATATCACTCAAGCGTTACTTCACTTTTATGCACATACTATAACGCATATACTACATCACAATGTTAAAATGATATATGCTTAAATTATATTTATTTTAACATATTGGTGAAGGTCAACAAAATGAACGTCTAAATATAAGAATGTCTATGTGTGGGTGTTTTAGCTTGCATGTTTGTGTTTTACTGTTTTACATAGAGAAATACATATAAAAATTGGGTATTTGTGTATTTGTTCGTATGTGTAATTAGATGAATTAGGAAAGTGAACGTGTCTATTTTAATGCAATGCAGAATCAAACGTGAAGTACATCTCCATTTGTTCATTATTCCCGATCATGTTCTTTACACCTCCCGTAAACTATCTATGAAAATTTGCTAATTATCCATTTAAAAGCATTGATTTGATTTGGACATCAACCAATACATAAATTTCCATTTAAAGATTATGTATTTTTTCTGTGAACTTTCTGTTAAAGGATTATTCATTTTTTTCTGTGAACTTTCTTCCATTAAAGGATTATTCATTTTTTCTGTAAACTTTCCATTAAAGGATTATTCATTTTTTCTGTGAACTTTCCATTAAAGGATTATTCATTTTTTCTGTGAACTTTTCATTTAAGGATTATTCATTTTTTCTGTAAACTTTCCATTAAAGGATTATTCATTTTTTCTGTGAACTTTCCATTAAAGGATTATTCATTTTTTCTGTGAACTTTTCATTTAAGGATTATTCATTTTTCTGAACTTTCAATTAAAGGATTATTCATTTTTTTCCTGTGAACTTTCCATTAATGGATTGTTCATTTTTTCAGGGAGCTTTCCATTAAAGGATTATTCATTTTTTCAGTAAACTTTCCATTAAAAGATTATTCACTTTTCCTGTGAACTTTCCATTAAAGGATTATCCATTTTTTCTGTGAACTTTATATTAAAGGATTATTCATTTTTTTTCTGTGAACTTTCCATTAATGGATTATTCATTTTTCTGAACTTTCCATTAAAGGATTATTTATTTTTTCCTGTGAACTTTCCATTAAAGGATTATTAATTTTTCTGTGAACTTTCCATTAAAGGATTGTTATTTTTCTGTGAACTTTCCATTAAAGAATTATATATTTTTTCTGTGAACTTTCTTTTAAAGGATTATTAATATTTTATGTGAACTTTCCATTAAAGGATTATTCATTTTATATATCAACTTTTCATAAAAGGATTATTCAGTTTTTCTGTAAGCTTTCCAATAGATGATTGTTCATTTTTTCTGTGAACTTTCCATTAAAGGATTATTCATTTTTTTCTGTTAACTTTTCATAAAAGGATTATTCATTTTTTCTGCGAACTTTCCATTAAAGGATTATTCATTTTTTCTGTGAACTTTCCATTAAAGGATTATTCATTTTTTCCTGTGAACTTTCCATTAATGGATTGTTCATTTTTCAGTGAACTTTCCATTAAAGGATTATTCATTTTTTTAGTGAACTTTCCATTAAAAGATTATTCACTTTTCCTGTGAATTTTCCATTAAAGAATTATTCATTTTTTCTGTGAACTTTCCATTAAAGGATTATTCATTTTTTCTGTGAACTTTTC
>JABUQX010033030.1:25000-30000 GCA_015478945.1 Trachelipus rathkii
TTTTTCGCAATATTAACGATACACCCTATATAGATTATATATATATATATATATATATATATATATATATATATATATATATATATATATATATATATATATATATATATATATATATATATATATATATATATATATATAATATATATATATATATATGATATAATATATATATATTATTATATATATAAGATATAAAATATAAAATAAAATAAATATAATATATATATATTATATATATATAAAAATAACACTATATATATATATATACTATATATATATATATAATATATATATATATATATATCATATATATATATATATATATATATCCACTTGTGGATTTTCAGACTTGTTTTCTTAATAACGTCATGCAGAATGTGAGGTGGAATAATAGGGAAGTAGGAAGTTAGGTAGCTCTGGGGAGAGAGGGGGGGTCTCCACTTTACTCCTCCGGCCTAAGGCGACTATCCTTGAAACGTAAAAACCACCCGACAACTTCAAATCTTTGCTGTTTACCATTTGGGTGTTGTTTAACACTTTAAAACTTCAACTACACTTTGGATTTATTCCCGATGTATTTTTTTGCGAAGCTATTTTTTTTTTTTTTTTTTTTTTTTTTTTTTTTTTTTTTTTTTTTTACTGTTGTCACCACCACTCACGGCAGAGCCCTATTCAAGGAGAGGGTGTTGTACTCCTCAGAAATTCACAACTAACGTAAATTACGCAGATGAGTACAGACGAAGGCTTTGAAGTGAGGGAGATTAAATTCTGCAGTAGGCGACTACACAAAGAGCTACTAATTTACAGTACACGAATAAATTTTACAATTTAAAATACATGAAAATACATCCATTTATCAGTATTTTCTAGAATGCATCATCTATTACCAAATAAAATTAACATTTCAATCAGGAGGCTGAAAGTTATAATTAGATAATAGTCTGGCAGAACCGCGGCAACATCGATTTTCATAAAATCGCAGCATAGATTCTAAATACGTTGAAATGAAGCATAAAAAAAATGTCTGACGATTTCTAGAAAAAGTTATAGATCCGCAATATATTAAATAATCCAATAGAGTTTTAATTATATATTCTATCTGACCATAACTTCGTTTTATCGCACTTTACGGCGTAGACGACTATACAAAGCGTTACTAAAAACCTAGCGCGAAAACGATATAGTCGAAAAATATAAAAAATTAATATTAAATTTAATATATATATATATATATATATATTATATATATAATATATAATATATATATATATATAATCATATATAATATATATATATATATATATATATATAGTATATATATATATATATATATATATATATATATTAGTGATGCCAGCAGATGTCATTTTTTTTCGCATCCGCGGATGCGAATTGAGATTTTTAACATCCGCGGATGCGGATGCGGATGTTTGATATATATATATATATATAATATATATATATATTATATATATATATATATATATATATATATATATATATATAGTATGAAAATTATATATAAAAAAAATTATATATATGCCTAATATATTTTGAGTTTTATCCACAATCTATTAATATAATTGTTACCAGAGTGTGTTGGATGGGGACCCAACTCAAATTGACCCCATCAACCTCTTTCGCCCATACCTCCGACTTTATTGAAAGAGATTTTACAATGGATTATATTACTTTTCCACTAGTATTGAAATTCTCACTCACTCACACTCTCACTCTCTCTCTCTCTGCCTTTTCTGGTGAGAGTCTGTTTCTCTTTTTTATTATATATTAGCCCAGCATTGCTAAATACTCTCTCACTTGGAACACTAGTTGGGGGCAGGCCAAGTATTTCCTTGCAAGTTTACTCAAGCGTGGGTAAACATTTTGCTTAACTTTCCACCAACTAATAGGATGATCATTTGTATCTACAGTAGTCGTTTTTCTTGGTGATAGTTTTCAATCATTTGCACTACATCTTTTGGTAATGCGGGTTTCTTCATCACTACTTGGACTGTAGAAATTATACCAGTGAATCTTTATTGTTTTTTTTTTTGAGGGTGTTTTTTTTTTATTATTTTTTTTTTTTTTTTTTTTTTTTTTTTTTTTTGCTTTTAATGGGTGGCGAATTAATAGACTGGTCGGATTGAAGTTTTTCAACTGCAACAAAAGTGACGATTTAATTTGTTCTAATATTGTGTTACAAAAAACTTGGCCTTTTATAACGGGGATCTAGTAAGTTGCAATAGTATGTCATTAATTTCCACATAAAAAACACAAACCTTTTTCAAGCGTCGTTTTATACATCTTTCATTCTTTTTAAAACCGTCATCATTTTTCATTTGAGATGGTTCAAAATGCTTTCTATAGCGTTGAGATTAATGGTATTATACGGAGACAGAAGCTGTAGAGGCGCTGATTTTTTTGGCTTCCCTAATCTCATGTGACTCTCTGTTAACTCAAATTATTATAAACTTCATGCGGCGAGATCATGAGTCATCATTACATAGTTGAGTCGAGTCCCATGTCTCTCATTTAAAGTTTGGGTTCAGATCATCTTAAGTATTTTTATTATAAAATTCTTTATCAAATCTCGACAATAAACATCCGCGCACATCCGCCGGGCAAGCGCGGATCGGATGCGGATGCGGATCTTTAAAATGTGCGGATGCTCTGCGGATCGGATGCGGATCTTACCTGCATCACTTTATATATATATATATATATATATATATATATATATATATATATATAATATATATATTATATATATATATATTATATATATATATATATATATATATATATATATATATATATATATATATATATAATATATATATATATTTTATAAGTGGGTGACTCCAGGAGCGAAAATCAATAATTAATGTATCGTTATTTTAATAATTTTCGGGTAAATACATTAAATTTTTGGGTAAACTAACCTAACTTAACCTAACCTAACCTAACCAAACTTAACCTAAATTAACCTAACCTAATTTTAACGGAGTCAACCACATTTATTAATGTCCATATATATATATATTATAGTAATATATATATATATATATATATATTATATATATATATATATAATATATATATATATATATATATATATATATATATATATATATAATATATATATATATATATACATATATATATATATATATATATATATATATATATAATATATATATATATATATATACGTAGATATAAACCACTTAAACGTAGTTTTAAATATTTATATAAGTTGCTCACCCTTGGCGTAAAATATTTTTTGGGTTAAGTTACATTGATTATAGGTATTATTTTCTAATTTTCTAATGGGTTCACGATGACCTCAACGTTCGATACACACATATTAATAAGCACACACTTTTTATTTTTAATACTAAGTTAAAAACCGGGAGACTAAAAATTAATATTCTTGGGGTGGGGAAGCCATGAGCTTTCGTCCAACATTACGGATGGACCTTTTCAAATGGAATGTGTTTACAACAAAGCGATGGCCTGCCGACTCGGAGAGTTATTGTTAGTTTCAGGAAAGTTTTAGTTGGTTGGTCTTTTGTTATTTTTAAGATCAGTGAAATATTTTGAGGAGAGCAATATTGAATTTTGTATTTTTTCTGGCTTGAATTGACCGGCTGATTTATTAAAGTTATTTGTGTTATAAATGTATATGGATTCTGTTATTTTTCTACTTTGTACTTGATTTATGGTTTTTAGTGTGGTGATGTTTGTCAAATTGATTTTATGATGAGTATTGGTGCGATGGGTGGTGAGAGCAGAGTTTATATTGTCGTCGGTTAAATCTGCTTTATGTTGAGATATGCGTCGGGATAAATCGTTTGTTTCTCCAATATATACAGATGGGCAATTGTAGCTCGGGAACTTGATATACGCATTGTTGTTGAATATTGTTTCTTTGTTTAGGGGGTTTGAGAGTGCGTTTGAGAGTGAATATGTTATTGTGAGTTAATATGATTGAATTTGGTATGTGTTGTTTTAATTTATGTTCTATATTGAAAGAGAGGGGCAAAAAAGTTTTTGAAGTTTTCTGATTTTTTTGTTTGTTGTTATAAAAGTTTTTTTTGGCTTTTTTGTAGGCCAAATTGATTATGTAGGGGGGGTATTTGAGTTTGGTGAACGTAGTATGTAGAAATTTGGTTTCTGAATTTAAGTGGTTGGGAGAGCATATTCTTAGGGCTCTGAGATATAATAACTCTCATTGGCTCCGTTATGTCGACGATGTGTTCGCCGCCAACCAGTGGGTGTAGTTAGGAGGGGAGGTGGGTTTTCTATATACTGTGTGTGTGATATTGGGGGAGTCTTTCCACATAAGAAGAGTGTCCAGAAATGGTAGAGTGTGGTTGTGCGAAAGTTCGTGAGTGAATGATATGGAGGGATGTATGTTGTTTATAAAGGTTCCCCCCTCTCACCTACATTAGCAAATATATTTATGGAGTTGCTGGAATTCTACCATATTTTACCCCACCACACCCTCAATAACTCTCATTGGCTCCGTTATGTCGACGATGTGTTCGCCGCCATACCCCATCATACAAACCCACAAGACATTCTAACCTTTATAAACAACATACATCCCTCCATATCATTCACTCACGAACTTTCGCACAACCACACTCTACCATTTCTGGACACTCTTCTTATGTGGAAAGACTCCCCCAATATCACACACACAGTATATAGAAAACCCACCTCCCCTCCTAACTACACCCACTGGTTCTCTGCCCACACCAAAAACATAAAAATAGCCACTCTCAGCAGTCTATATCTCAGAGCCCTAAGAATATGCTCTCCCAACCACTTAAATTCAGAAACCAAATTTCTACATACTACGTTCACCAAACTCAAATACCCCCCCTACATAATCAATTTGGCCTTAAAAAAAACCAAAAAAAACCTTTTATAACAACAAACAAAAAAATCAGGAAACTTCAAAAACTTTTGTGCCACTTCCCCTTAATATA
>JABUQX010033030.1:35000-40000 GCA_015478945.1 Trachelipus rathkii
AAGGGTAGATAATATTTAGAAATTGTTTTTTGAAACAAATTTTATATTAAGATATTTATCAGTTTTACAGGTTTTCCATACTTCTTCCATCAGTTTTATTCCCCTTTCAGCAATAATATTTGTTCGCGGTATATCAATAACAAAATTTTCTTGCGACCAGTGAGTTTTGAAGCATTTTTCCGCAGTTCTGCACTTAGTTTCTTTAATATTTGAAAGAAGTTTGTTATATGTTTCATTCTTAAATTTTTGGTTAGAAAACCATACCTCCTGCCAACCATAAGTTTTATAAGCAACTGCTTTTTTCAAGCATTAATCTCCATTTTGGTAGCAGAAAATAAGCAACAAGGAAATGAATTGCTCCTTAGATCCCAGTAGCTAATTTGGTAGGCACAGCTGTAGAAAATCTTTGATTTGTTTTAGAGGAAGATTCATAGATGCTTTCATCAGAACTGGTATCAGAATTTGTGATGGAAGTGCTTGACTACCTCTGGAGCATACAATTCTTTTAAGACCTCATACCTTTGAGTTATTTCATCGATAAATTTATAATTCAAATTAGGACTTGTTGTATGCATATTAAGACTTATTTTTCCTTCAGATTCAATCCGTTTATTATAGTTTCTTGTCTTCTTCACACAACCATTGCTCTTCTGGCTTTGTAATGTCAAATGCAGTATCTATTTTTTTTTTTTGGATATCTTAGATTTTTTTTCATATTCTCCTAATAGTTTATTAATACGAACAATGAATGTCTGCTCTCAAAGTATGGGGAAACTCATCTTTTTCCACAGATTAATTAATTCCTCAAAAATAATTTTAACTTTTTTCGTTTTTTGATTTTTCATTAAAAAATAATGTATGATAAAGCCATTGAACATATTTTTTAAAGGTAACCTAACATAATCTTTGAAATTTTCAATTCTTGGCAATTTTTCTTTTATGTCTTCTTGACCTGCTTGGCAAATTTCTTGTCCAAATTTTAGCATTATTGTCGACTGTATTACTTGAGTTAAAATAAGCCATTATATGTAGTAGACTAAATTATTGAATTAGACTAAGAATATACTATTTATTATAGGAGTTAATCTGGAAAAGAAGTGGTTAAAACCATAAAAAAAACTTTAATTTATAAAAATTTAAATAAGAATTTTTTTTTTTATGCATGCTTTATATATATATATATATATATAATATAATATATATATATTATATTATATATATATATATATATATATATATATATATATATATATATATATATATATATATATATATATATATATATATATATATTAAAGCATTTTTTTTTTTATATATATATATATATATATATATATATATATATATATATATATGAGGGGATTTCCAGGTAAATCTTCCAGTTTCCTTGTATTATATTTCTATTTTTTTTTATTTTCAGTTTGCTTGTTATCTCTGTTATCGTTATCGTTGTTGTTGTTGCTGTTGTTGTTGTTGTTGTTGTTGTTGTTGTTGTTGTTGTTGTTGTTGTTGTTGTTGTTGTTGGTAACTCTATTTTTATTCGTTTATTGATTTTCCATGATGATAATATATTTTATGTTTTTATTTCTGCATTGTTGAAGCTTCTCTTGTAGAGTCTATTCAACATTCAAAATCCCTATTTTTATTTTCTTTTTAAAAAAAAAAGTTTCGAAAGAAAATCCCACGCAAAATTTAAATTAATTTTATAACCAAACAAAAATATCACCCGGGAAACCAACAAAATGATAATAATAATAATAATAATAATAATAATAATAATAATAATAATAATAATAATAATAATAATAATAATAATAATAATAATAATAATAATAATAATTATAATAAAATTAATAATAATTATCTCAGAGGCAAAATTATTAATGTTTACTTAACAGTACTATTACACATAGGAAATGACATTAATATTAAATTCCAGTGGTAAAACATTGCTGAAAAGAGTTAACCAAGCTACCAACTTTGCTGAGGCTTAGAAATTAACGAACTTTCGTAACAATGTGATCTAAAAAGTTATTTCAAGGATATAAAATTATGATTATCATTTCTAACGTAATTAATTTTAAACGTTTTACTACAATCTCAGGATCTTATCAAAAGACTAAATGGTAATGCTCGTCAGCTTTCTTGCAGAAATAATAAAGAAATAAACACGTATAATAATCAAGCTTTGGCTGTCACCTAACGAAAGAACAACTTAAGTCTTCTTTGGTACACCGTAAAAGAAAAAGGGTAGGAAAAGACGATAAAAATATCGTAGCGAAATTTTCAGTGCCGAAAATACATATTAATTGTAGGAAAGTAGCTTCACATATTTATTTTTCGGATCATGTAAAAATAAGGACACCCAAATGGATATGTTGCTATATTTCAATAATATAAATACTTTTATTTTGTACAGTTATTTTAAAACTTAGATTTAGTTTAATTATTAAATTATTGGTTATTCAATTTGTAAATGGATGGGGTTATGAAAGAATTAGAGGTGGGGTTGGCAGGGTATGGTGTTATACTGATGGAGAATGGAAGAGAGTGGAGGGTTCCTTACCTATTTTGTGCGGATGGTTTGGTTTTGTGTGGTGAATCTGAAGAGAGTTTGATAGGATTGGTAGAGAGATTTGGCCGGGTGTGTAAAAGGAGGGGTTTGAAAGTAAACGTAAATAAGAGTAAGGTTATGATTGTGAGTGAGAACAGTCCTCGGTGTGAAGTTATGTTAGATGGTGAACAGCTGAAACAAGTGTTTGAGTTTAAATATTCAGGATATATGTTTGATGAAAAGGGAACGGATGATTCAGAGTTATGAATGGTAGGAACATGGCTGGTGCAATTAAATCCTTGGTAGATGTAAAGTCTTAAGTGCGCTAGGGTCTTACATGAGGGTATGTTGTTACCTGTGTTAATGTATAGTAGTGAGACTATGGTCTGGAATAAGAGGTCTAGATCTAAAGTACAATGTGTTCAGATGGACAATCTTAGGGGCGTGTTAGGTGTGAGAAAAGAATTAATAAAATGAGGAATGAACGTATTAGAGAGTTGTGTGGTGTGAAGAAAGGGATAAATGAGAGAATAAATGAAAGTACGTTGGGATGGTTTGGTCATGTGGAAAGGATGGACGATAGTCGGTTGGTTAAGCGGATGTATAGTGGTGAGTGTGCTGGGAATCGATCGGCTGGAGAGACCGAAGAAAAAGTGGATTGAGTCAGAAAAGGAATGCCTGAAGGAGATAAAAGTGAGATTGGTAGAGGCGAAAAGAAAGATGCATAATAGGAGTGAGTGGCGGGGTTTTGTGAGGGGGTATGGTTGTGGCCCACCTGGGCCAAGATATGAGCTCTACGACTAGATGTCATAGTGAGGGTCCGTCGCAATCCCGTGAAGCCCTAGGGTGGATTTTCTTACTGCGACGAGTTCTCATTAAAACGTATGAATGGGGCGGTAAGGCTAGGCTTTCTTTTCGACTTCTGTCATATTCTTCTACTACTTTTCTGTTTCCGTGGATGCTACGCATCTTAACCCCAATCTTGGGGAGAGAAGGTGGGTGATGATACTGATGATGATGATGATGATGAAATGTCGCCTGATAAATAAATTGTACTTTATTCATTACGACCAAAAGGGAAATTCTAACAGGGCCGATAAATTCCGACCAGTTGGACAATTCTAGCTAGACCCATCGATCTGTGTCTGATTATCTTTACCTGCTCCTTTTTTAAAAATAAGAATATAATTGAAAGAAATTTGTTGTGATATTTTTGTCACTTTTTCGTTATACATTTTTTTTTTTTTGCCTTTTAGTGTTCTTCATCTAGTTGGTTTGGTAGAATTGTTGTAACAACTGACAATTACTAATTATTATAGGCCCACATATTGAATTAAATTAGTATTGTATTGTGACCCACCTTTTTTTTAAGGACATCTTTTTATTTATCTGTTTTTTGAAACAAAACGGAATCTTATACTTCTTGTAGTTATTATATAATATAATAATATGACTGAATATTCATCCCGCCATCCAAATGTTCTTTTGTGACGTATTTAAAATAAATATGAGCTAGGACCCACCCATGAATATTTTGAATATTGAAACCATTGAGGCCGCTTCCTTGTGGGTCGTGTTGGGTCCTGTACATAAACTCTCTCTCTCTCTCTCTCTCTCTCTCTCTCTCTCTCTCTCTCTCTCTCTCTCTCTATATATATATATATATATATATATATATATATATATATATATATATAGAAAGAGTATATATATATACATATATATAGAAATATATATATATATATATATATATATATATATTTAAAACATGACTGGTACGCAAAAAAGTGAGAGTCAATCCCGCAGAATTTTCTACTGAAAAACTAGAATTATGCCTATTTAACTTATGTTGGTAAGATATCAAACATATATATATATTATTATTATATTATATATACATATATATTACATATATATATATAAAGAGTTTCTCTATTATTATTAATATTATTATTATTATACAATTTATAATATATATATATATATATATATATATATATATATATATATATATATATATATATTATATATATATATATATATATATATATATATATATATATATATATATATATATATATATATATATATATATATATATATATTATATATATATATATATATATATATATATATATATATATATGTATATATATATACATGTATACATATATATATATATATTTATATATATATATATATATATATATATATATATATATATATATATATAGTATATATATATATATATATATATATATATATATATATATATATATATATATATATATATATATATATTACCAGCTAAACTCACCATGATATATATGATAAAGGTTTTTCTAACTCTAGAACATACACCAAAATGTTGTCCACACCAACCCTGTGGTAGAACTGCAGCAGTTAAACTTCAACTACTGTTTAATTGATGTAAATTAAGAGTTGA
>JABUQX010033030.1:47500-59221 GCA_015478945.1 Trachelipus rathkii
ATGTTTGGATATCTCCCATTTATTTGTAGGGCTCATAGTAGGTCCTGAAATAAGGGTCAAAATAATGGAATACTTAAATGCCAATTTGGATATAACATCAACATTGCTACTCTGGTAACCTTTCACATGAGGGGCTACAGTCTTTGATTTGACTACAGGTTGAAAGAAAGTATCCTATTGATGAGAGCTAACATTTATAGATATCTCCCGTTTTTCTTTTTAGTAGTACCCATAATAGGTCCTGAAAAATGGATAAAAATGGAATGCATGAATGCCAATTTGTTTATAACATAAACATTGCAACTCTTGTAACCTTTTACTTGAGGGGCAACAGTTTTTGATTTAACTACAGGTTGAAAGACCGTGTCCTACTGAAGAGGGTTAACATGTCTGGATATCTCCCTCTTTTTTGTAGGACCCATGGTAGGTCCTGAAATAAGGGACAAAATAATCAAATGCTTGAATGTGAATTTGGAAATACCATAGACATTTCAACTCTTGTAAATTTTTAAATGAGGGGCATCAGTCTTTGATTTGACTACATTTTAAAAGACAGTATCCTTCTGATGGGGCCAACATGTCTGGATATCTCTCGTTCTTTTCAGGACCCATAGTAGGTAATGAAATGAGTAAAAATAATGGAATGCTTGAATGTCAATTTGGATATACCATTAACATTTCAACTCTTGTAACTTTTTACATGAATGGCAAGAGTCTTTGATTTGACTGCAGGATGAAAGACCATGTCATACTGACGAGGGCCTGCATGTTTGTATATTTCCCTTTTTTTTGTAGGACCCTTAGTAGGTCCTGAAATAAGGTTCAAAATAGTGGAATGTTTGAATGCCAATTTGGTTATTCCCTTAACATTGCAACTCTTGTAACTTTTTACATGAGGGACAACAGTGTTTGATAGTTATATAATTTGAAAGTGTGTCCACCTGAAGATGGCCAACATGTCGGGATATCTCTTTTTTTTTTGTAGGACTCATAGTAGTTCCTGAAATATGTTTTTTAAAAAAATGGAATGTTTGAATGTCAATTTGGATATACCATTAAAATTTTAACTCTTGCAACTTTTTCCATGAGGGGCTACAGTCTTTGATTTGACTACAGGTTGAAAGAGAGTTTCCTTCTGATGAAAGCCAACATGTGTGAATATCTCCCTTTTTTGTAAGACCCATAGTAGGTTTGTCCTAAATTTAAAAAAAAAAGAGTTAAAATAATGGAATGCTTGAATAACAATTTTGACATACCATTAACATTGCAGCTCTTGAAACTTTTGCAATAACGGGCAACATTCTTTTATTTGACAACAGGTTGAAAGACAGTGTCCTACTGATGAGATATCCGGATATCTCAGTTTTTTGTAAGACCCATAGTAGTTTCTGAAATAGAGGTAAAAAAATGAAATGCTTGAATGCCAATTTGGACAAACCATTAACATTGCAACTCTTACAACTTTTACATGAGGGACAACAGTCTTTGATTTGACTATAGGTTGAAAGAGAGTGTCCTACTGAAGGTGGCCAACATGTTTGGATATCCCTTTTTTTGTAGAACCCATAATAGTTCCTAAAATAAGGGTAATAAAAATGGAATGATTGAATGCCATTTTGGATTTGCCACTAACATTGCAGCTCTTGTAACTATTTGCTTGAGACGCAATAGCCTTTGATTTGATTACAGGTTGAAAAACAATGTCCTACTGATGAATTCCAAAATATTTGGAAATATCCCGTTTGTTTGTAAGACCCATAGTAGGCCTTGAAATAAGGGACAAACCAGTGAAATGCTTGAATGCGAATATTCCATTAACATTGCAACTTTTGTAGCTTTTTACATGAGGGGCAACAGTCTTTGATTTGAATACAGGTTGAAAAGCAGTGTCCTACTGAAAAGGGCCAATATGGATCTGGATACCTCCCCCGGTTTTTTTTTTTTTTTTTTTTTTTTTTTTTTTTTTTTTTTTTGCAGGACCCATATTAGGTCCTGAAAAATAAAAGGAGTCAGCGTCAGAAATGAAATAATGCGAAATGCTTGTAATAGCAACATCAAACAGTCTACCATAATTAATGACATTACCAACTCGTTTAATATTATTTTACATTAATAAGTCCTAAGTTCGTCTTGATATTCGCCCCTCTATCAAGCTTAGAAACACAAAGAAATGGTACCTACTGAAATGAGATTCACTCTAACATGTTGGTATATCAGTATCACCACTCTATATTTGGTAGCGATACCAAGTGAGTGGAACGGGTCATGAAATAAAGGACGAAGACGATTATGAGAGTGCGTTGGGAATTGTTGCTTATTGGTGTATGTCGAAATTGGTAAGGTTGGGCATGTGCAAATCGGCTGTGTAAACTGTTTTTAACATTGAGAGGCAACAGTCTTTTGATTTGAATATCTGTGAAAGACTAGTATCCTACTGAATGGCTAAAGGGCACATTTGAACAATATCTGGAAATTATCCCCATTATTGTAGAAATAATACTTGACAAAGGTTGGAATGAACGAAGGAGAAATAGAGTACTAAAGGATCTAATTGGAAATATTACTCACAAGCCAACTTGAAAATACCATGGTAATAATGTGCGAGAGCTTTTTAAACTCTATTCTTCCTCTTGGGGATTAGGGCAACAGTCTTTTGATTGTGACTTCAGTTTATAGTACAGAATGTTGTAGATGCACTATAAATGTGAGTATATACTTTCAAAGTGCGTAACAGGCCAATACGTACGAACGCCTCTTGAGAAGAATATATAATAAAATATGTGAATTGGGTCAAAGATATGATGGTTAGCTACATGATTCAATGAATATAAAGATTTTTTAGAAGTGTGTTTAATTTAATTTCGAAAATAATTTCCATTATCAGTGTATATATGTTACTATTGTATTGTTCATTAGTCCAATTGTTAAGATTATAGTCTACATTTAGAAAATTTTCATGGCACAGCTGAATTGCAACATAGTCATGTTACTTATTTTTAGACAACTCATAGTCGATTACTATACTTTAGTTTTTATTATTATTAATAGAAATATTATTATTATTAAAAGATTGGAAAGATTTTCTCAAGCACAAAATGGACAAAACTACTCACGAATGGGTGAAACAAGGAATATCAAAATGGTTCATGGGAAGTTTACGATGGATTTTTACGATCTAGTAGAAGTTTATATATAGATGTATTGTTGAAGCTGTTAGAGAGCTTGATATTAATGTATTTCAAGATATTAAACCATTTTTTTAATAAAACTCAGATCATTTGAGCAAATATTGTTTATGATTGATTTATTTATTTATTATGACTTCAACATTTTATTATTTTTTATTCTATTTACTTGTTATTTTATTATAATAAATAATTAAATTGCAAGTGAAACATGGTTTGAATTGACAGCAAAAGCTCTTTAATTATATTGAAATATGTGATGTTATCAATGTTCATTGGTGTGGGTCGCGTGAAAAGAAATCATTTCAAGGAAAAACTCTAGAAAGAAAAGGCAAATGGCACCACAGCTTTATGCATTCTAGGTCTTATGTAAAGAAATAATATAAATATGTTCTACTATATTGTATGAGTAATTCTCCAATGTTAGTGTAAAATTGAAAATACAATTGATTGACAATTATTATTTATATATTTTCTTTTTTTGAATTGATTTTTCAAACATGATTAGGGAGCATTGAGCCTATTAATATTATAATTATTATTTAGAGACCTAATATAATTGCATTGCGTGGCAAAAACACAAATTAATAAATTTCAAGAATTAACTGTTCTAAAAGTTTTATTATTAACGTAAAAAAACTATATTTATGATAATTGAATTCTGTTTTTGTTTTTCAATTTAAAGCTTCTACTCATTCATTTCAAAACGTTTATGACTGATAAGATGATGTATTTATTCTACCCTGAAAATGGCACCAAATATAACATTATATCTTATGTTTACGAAACTTGTAGAGGAATGCAGTGGCGTGACATGAAACTGATTACTATTATAATGCATTGTATTTCTTATTATTTATGCTAGAATGGATTAAGGGTAAAAGCTTTTGTGTTACAATGGTTTGTGCTGGACATTCTGAGAGCACGTAGTGTATTGAAGATTTTTTTTATATACGGAAGTATGTAAAATTAATACGTTTTGGGAGGATGCCTAAGAACTTTATGAAACGAAGCCGTGAGTAAATCTTCTTTTAGCGACAATTTTAACATCAATATGTTTCCTTCCCAAGGATGGGTGGAAAAAAATTATTAAACAAAAATAAATTATCCAACTGGTCCAACCTCGCCAGTTCCTGGCTGGCCTTAATTTGCGGGAAAGTAATAAAATGCCAGAAGAGGTTGGTTTTTATCAGTTAATGTATGGGGGGAATTTGGGTTAAAGCCAAAACACGTTATTTTTAAACTTCTTGTATGGAAAAGACCAAAACAAGCTAAACATCCCCTTTGTCCTTATAACTATACAATAAGTTGAGTTTTTCACTGCCCCTTTTAACACCTTCTGATATACGAAGCGATAATTTGGGGCTTTCCCCTCCTTTTTGGCCCAATCCGCGGTCCGACCCTCCCATGTTGTTAACAGGTACTCCCCTCCTATTCCGTAGTCCAACAGGCGTCTGTCCCTGTATAAAAAAAATTGGCTTTTGCAATCTATGAGGTTGGAAAAGTTTTTTTAACTGGAGGTTGGCCCACAGGTTTCCCCTCTTTTAAGAGCTTTTCAAATGCTTTTTTTGGTGTTCCTTCCTTCCACTCAAACTAATCGATTCCCTTTTTTTATAAGTTATATTAGATGGGAATTTGAATTAGTGGGGGCAAAAGGTCCCTACTAAATTAAAAAAGGCGGAAAAATAGAAACGAGAAAATCCCTAAAAGGGAATTTGTGGTTTCCTTAAACCATCTTTGGGTTGGGAGGACGAAAAACTCTTCATCGTATTCTATCTCCCTTGTGGATATTCCTGGTTTGCAAAATTCCCGTCCCCCTCTTTTCCCCCTAATCTTTAAATCCCTAAAAGTATAACACTGAGGTTTTTTTGGTAAAAAGTTAACTATTCTAAAGAGGAATGAATAATCAATGTCCATTAGGAAAAGAACAAGGAAAAACCTTTTCCTTTTAAGTTCAAGAATGTTGTTTTCTGGCCCTTATTTTTTTACCCCATGATTTAAAAGACATTCATCCCCTAAATTAACACTTGGGGCAATGGTCCTAATAAATTGGTCAAAAACCCGACCTTTGCCATTGTTCCCTAGCCAAATAAAGGTTTACTTTTTGGGGGGCAATTGCCGGTCCCAAATATATAAAAGTCTGGTGGGGGCAAGAAAAGATAAATCCGCTTTTCCCCCCTAGTAAAACTGGAAAGCCCCATTTAATTTCCCCCTGTGGTCCCTCCCGTGACTTCGGAGGGAATGGGGTACGCCTGTCCCTTCATTAAAATCACAACTATTTTTAAATAAATTCCGGTATCTGCCCTCCTGTAGGGAACGAATATAAATTCTTTCGCGTCCTATTTGAGGGCCAGTGGGGGGTAACCACAATTCTGGGACGCTGAAAGGCAGTTTTTTTCAGGTTTTACCCTTATAGGTTTCTATACAAGAACACCCGAGTTTGTTTTTTGAATTCTGTCTTTGCCCCACTACCAGAGTAAGGAGGTTTTGGAAAAACATGTGGCGGAAATTAGCAAAGCCTTTTAATATATCCTATTCCTTTTAAAGCTGCCATCCTGTAAAATTATCTATGTCCCTTTCAGAAATAGCGGATTGGTGGGAAGACGGTTTTAACTGTCTAAAAAAATGAAATCCTTTTGGGGAGCAATCCTGGGAGTTAAAGTTTTTCTAGTTTCAACTTTCTGTATGGGACCCCTACACAAGGAACTGCAATTCATCAATCTTAGAGCAATAACGGTCTTGTAAATCCCATTAACAAATCCAGAAAAGTTTCTTCTTAAATTGCTCCCAGGTTCCCTTTGTTGAAAAATAGAAAACAATCTTGCCCTTCTTTTCCTTTTTTAAATTATCTTGTTTATAATTCTTCTCCTTGTTTATGCCCCCAATTTTTAAACTGTTTTTACAATCTGACAGAAATTTCGGAGCCAAGGGGTTAACTAATATCAGGTAAGAAACATTTTGCCCTTTATTCTCTTTTGGTAGCCCAATAAGCCCAGTAATTTGATTTTAATAAATGTTTTAATTCCTAGATTAATTCTTTTAAAATAGGACAGGACAGTTCGTTTTAAACTGACACTTCCCTTCCATATCTTTAAAATAAAAAAGGTTTCAGGACTGTTTTTAAACTGAATATACACTTCAATAATACCTCAAAATAACTTCCATTGTTTTCTTACTTGGCCCATTCACCAGAGTTTTCAAAATATAAATGGCCTAAGGAAAAAAGAAAGGGCTGGTTTCATTTTAAACCTCTTTCCAGTTCAAATCTCCCTTTATTTCTCAGGTCCCCCTGAACTTTCCAGAATAACCAATAAGATTTGAAAAGCAAGGGTGCCCAATTGGTTTCTTCTCTATTAGAATTAGCAAATTGAACTTCCTTATTCCCTTCCCATCGTCTTTCTATTAAAAGGGGGAGGGGTAGAGAGAGGGAAAGTTTGAAATTTTTCTTTCTTTGTTCCTCTTAAGAACAACTATTAATTTTTCATTTTTATTTCTTTTCTTTGTAGGCCTTTTTTCCCCAATGAAGCCTTTTTTAATTCATAAATAACCCCCTCTTTTGGTAAGGCCTTTCCCAATGAAGCCCTTTTTATTAAGTTAAATAAACCTTTTCCCTTGTTAAGGCCCTTTTCCCAAGTAGAGCCCCCTTTATTTAGAAGATTACTGGGTTTACAAATCAAATTTAATTAACTGTAAAGATTGTTTTTTTACTTTAAACCCTTTATCAATTCCCCCCCCTATGGGAAATTAAATCTATAATCCTTTTCTATGATTTTATGTAATCATTCCTAATCTAAGTTTTCCCTTTAGTTATCCCTTTTCATCCTTGGGATTCATGAGGAAAGTAAACTTCCTAATTTTGAGCTTGAGAAGTGTACGGGGAGTTCTCTTTGCGGTGTGCTAGTGATAATTAGCGTTGTTTTGTTTGGTTTATTGTCCGTATTGGTCTAGTTGTTTGAGTGTTATTTTCCTTCTTTTTAAAAACCAGTGCGTCCATAATTTTTTATATTGTTCTGATTTTGTTATAGTAAAGTTTTAGCTTTTTTTTTGTGAAAATATAAAAATTCTCAATTCTCAAAGCTTCCAAGTGCCTTCCCCAGTTTTTACAACACCTTAAAAATGTAAGGTTAAAACGGGTATACTGTTTTGGTGGTGAAGCCCTTAGAAATATAGTAAAATTCCAATTCTCCCCTATGGGGTTTGGACTCATTGATTTCCCCAATCCCTTGAACTAAATACCCAGCCTTTTTTTAAGCAGACAGTTTATCCTTCCCTTCTCTTTCCTATTTTTCCCTTTAATATTCTCGCTATTCCAACGGATATTTCAATCAATGGGGGTTGCCCCCCCCTCCCCTCAAATCTTAGTTAGGCTATGAAACCTTCCCAAACCCTCAATTTCCTGGACCTTTGGTTGAGTCCCAAAGAAATTTTGAACCCAAAAAATAAATTGAAAACCCCCCCCCCAATTTTGGGGTTTCCCCCCCCTAATCCTACCAACCACGAACTTAACAAAGATTCCTCCAACGCTTCTCTTCCATTACTTTAACAACGTAGCCTACTTTAATGTTTCTATTTCCATTTTCTTCCAATAGACTTAATAGCCTAACTTATTTACTTGGCTAGCCAGAGAGATCGGTGACGAAGGCTGTCGATCTGGCAGGGGTTCTGCAGAGCGTTATGGCAAATTCATGTGCGTCATGTTCCTGATCGGCTTTGGCGCAGCGGCTAAGAACTCAGCTGATCGGGCGTGTCTTCTAAGAACTCGTTACTTGAACTAGCTACGCCAATTCTTTGAGTAAAGGAGTTGGCTTTCTTTAGTATTGACATCATTTTTTGCCAAGTAGTCTCTTTCAATTTCTTAGCTCTGACTAATTCAAACATCTCTCGGGTCTTTATTATTAGTTGCGTATCAGTAGTTTACTTCTTTAAACGTTTTGGCTGCCATACAGGCTATCTTCTTTGCAATTAGACTGTTTCGTAACCCCGGCTCATGGAACACTTGCTTTGGATTCTGAATGCACTGACCGGGTATTCCAACCACAGGTTCTAGAATTGATGACCTAATTAATGATTCACATTTTTAGCAATAAGTCCATTTGAACTTTCATCTCTTTACTGGAGTATTTTCTTTAACTACTTCCCTTATGAAGTCTTAATAGTTTTGGAGAAGGGCTTGTTCTTTTTCCCTGTAAATTTAGCAGAATTTCTTTATTTTCTCCATTCCTCATGGGTTCCTGTTCCTTCTTGAAGGGTTAAATTTAAGTTCCTTTTCTTTTCTAACTTCACTATATTGAGTGCTGTATTTAATTCTTTTCTGTAATATGTAGATTATTCTCTGCTGTAATTTTTTTTCTATCTTGTCTGCCCTCCTTGGTTTCAGTTTTGGAACATAGACGCCTTCTTCTATCTGGCTTAAGTTCTCTTAACGAATGTATCACGAAACTCAACTATAAGTCTGATTAAAGACGTTTTAAAACGCTTTTTCTCATAAGGACTCTCTATTATCTCTGAGCTCTTCACTACTCTCTAAAATCTTAGTCATAATTAAGATATTTAATCTGTTTGAGAATAAATCCAAAGGAATGTCTCGAATATCATAGTGAGTTTTCTGCTCTCGATACTTGTCCAAAAGGAGATTTTATTCGATGTACAAGCATGAATTTCATTGGGATTTACAATTTGGCTCACTTTGAAATTGTCATGAATTGTTTCAATAAACAGAAGATGTCTGGTCTTTTTCTGTTTGAGGAAAAATCTTCAGTGAAGTCAGAGATCTTACTAGGTCTTACACCCGAGAAGCTTGCTTATCCTTGGAGAAATATTTGGGGCGGGCCTTCGGAAAATGTGAAAAATCAGAAAGAAGATTGTAAATCTTTAGCATAAGTCCTATTTTCTGTCTTTCAGTTATTAAGCCTAACGTCGTTCGTCTCTTGTTAACGTAGATGAAATAGATATATCTTCAATTATCATGCCTACCCAAACTTGTGTCTTTGCGAATATTTCTTTCTCCCATACAATTGTTAATTCTTAAGGGCAATTCTGGAATGGAAGGGTATAGCGAGCGTTTGGATAATAATCTCATAAAGGGGTCCATTAGGTATGGATTGTAAATCCGAGGGTTTGCAATTGTAACCAGACCCTTGCTTGCAAGCCTGTGCTATGGTAGAACTAGCCATATCCTTAAAGGATATTATTTAAAAATGTTTTGGGAGGCCCCAACGATTCTGAGGTTCCTCCATATAAATAATCACAACTTGCTTGGTCTTGGTCCCCAAGTTCCACTAAACTCACTCCTATTGTTAAATATTTCTGTTTTGGCCAGTTCCGCAGGAAGGTATAAGTTTTTCCTTTTATTTGATTATAGTGCCCCCCGATGCATTTAAATGTAATATATTAACGTTTGTCCAAAACATTGTCCTTTTTGGGAGCACCTTAGTACTGCTGTTAATTTTCTGTATTTCTGGTTGAAGATTCCGGAGCCAGTCCCAAGATCGATGCTAGATGTCTGATCTGACTCTGATTTGGGTTTCACGACATTGTAAATCAATGTTATAAGTAGGCTAGATAACTGGGAAGGAAGGTCCGCATATCTCATTTTGTGTGTTTCCCTTATCTTGGTTTTGCCTCCCCTTTAGTACTCTCTGTTTTTCTGTCCCGTCAGTAGTTCTTACTTCTGTTACATCATGTCCTTCATCTTGATTAACAACATCTGTCTTGTATGTCCCCTGCTTTTATTTGTATCATCCATGTCCCTTCATCCTTGTTCTCTGTTGAATTATTATTATTTTTCTAAGTTTTTATTATCGCCCTTCAGCCTCCTCCTGAAGGTTCAACTGGTCCGGCTATAGCCTTCTGAACCAGGTCGCAGAGAATGAAACACAATGGTTTTGAGAAATACAAAAGACGGTAATATTTTAGATAGTTCGAATTTAGCTGGTACTGGAAATCTTTTAATTAGTTTCATATTAATCGAATTATAGTAAACTATATGTTCTTAGTTGCAACTTTAGAGAACTTAAGTTTAAATAGAGGGAAATAATTAGGAAACTAGAAATATAACATAAGTTTTTAACCACTAAGCAGCTTCGATTAATTAAAAAAAAACGTAAAAGTCTAAATAAATATTTTGTCAAATACTTCTCTAAAAAAAATATTCTAACTGTTTTCAAATATTTTCCCAAAATTTCTATCGTCAAAGAAATATTAATTATCTCAACTATTAAATTTAAAAACGTCTATAGTATTCGAGCTATGTAAAAGTTTAATGAATTTAAAAATTTAAATTTCACTGCAATGGCCATAGTTTCAAAATTTTCATAAAAAGTAATTGTCTTATAAAATTTTTTAAAAATTTTCAAAAAAGTTCAAAAAATAAAAATAATTTCTTCAAATTATTTAATCTATTTTTATAGTTCAAAGTTGGTAGAAATAGACCCTAATGCTTTTACTTAATAGCCGATAAAAAATTTAAAGTTCTTTTCATTACGATAAATAAAAATAATTTCTTCCAAATATTAAACTGGTCAAATTCTAAAAGATAATTGTAACTTAATTGTTAATACGAGTTGTAATTGTAAATTAAGACACAACTAAATCTCTTTTCTAGTCGGGTTGTGCTTCTAAAACCTTTAAAGTCAACTTATTTGTTCTTCTCTGTCAAAGGTTGTAACCCTTATTTGTTATACTGTGCCAAAGGTTAACTTATTTGTTCTACTGTTCTTTAAAGTTCTTCAAAGTTGTTCTCTGGGTGAAATCAATCAATTTATATTACCAACAAATTTATTTTTTCCTAATTCTGTTATACTTGTGGTTTTTGGCTTTATGTTGGCACTAGCCGCTCTTAATAATATTACCTGGACTGAAATTGAATCTATTTTTATATACATCCTTAGAATTTGTTATTTTAGGTCAATAAAAACAATTTCTAATGTTTTTAGGTCAAAAATAAAATAATTTTCTGTTTTTTGGTCAATTTGGCCAATTTCTGGGCCGGTGACCTTTGGACCTTTTCGTGACCTTGTGTGACAGCTTTGGTGACCTTTTGACCTTTTGGTGACACTTTGGCTGACCTTTGTCCTGAGTGACTCTTTTCTGGTGGTTCTGAGGTCTGACCCCCAAAAGCATTTTATCCTTCACTTTGGTAATTAGTTATAATTATATTTTGCTAAATTACGGATTTTCCGCAATTAATTGAAAACAAATTAAAAATTAATTTTTAATTCACTTCAAAAAAAGAAAAAAAAACACTTGGCTTCCTAAGCCAAACTAAAAAAAAAACGGGTTAAAAACAAAAAATTTCGGTTTTGCCACCTTAAATATTTGCGCTGACTACGACATAATATGATTTATTGAGATTCATTATTATATATATGAAATGCTAATAAATTATTTATATCAGTTTTTTGGTGTATTATTAATAATAAGGTGAATAAAACGATATTTATTATATTGCTATATTGTGTACAATGATTCCTTATTATAATATATAAAATAATATATATAATATATAATAATAATATATTTATATATAATATATATA
>JABUQX010033031.1:2500-25000 GCA_015478945.1 Trachelipus rathkii
TTTAGAATATATATATATTACATGTATATATATATATATATATATATATATATATATATTAATTTATTCTTACTGGCTGATAACATCTGTGAACCAATTATCCTTCCATCTTCTCTGACCCACCGAATAAGTGGTTCAGGATCCCCTTTCGCATCGCACATTAGAGTGACGTCATGACCTTCATCTACAATTACGTCATTGCTACTTGTTGCGTCATCAATTACAGGAGGAACTGAAAGCATAAAGAATAAACTTGAAGGTAATTGTATTGCAAGCACTTAATGATGCTCAGTGTCGTTAATATCAATTTTAATTTTAATTATAAAATAAAAGATTATTTCATTAGACTAAAATCATAAAGGATATTATTGTCACTATATTTTATTTTCTATATTATATTATATTATATTATATTATATTATATTATATTATATTATATTATATTATATTATATTATATATTCCATTATATTATATTATATTATATTAATTATATTATATTATATCTATATTTATTTTTATTATATTTTATTTTTGTTTTTTGTTTATATCTCCCCTGGTGAAAAAGACTTGTGGCCTACATGGTAACCACCAGAATTAGCGAGTTCCAATTAGCATTCAAGTAATCGAGGTGTATTGACACCACGTTTGAAAGTCTTTAAGTCATAGGGAGTGTGGAAAAATAGAAGAATGAACTATCTTCCAGACAGTTATAAAGTGTACATGTGAGAATGAGCATGACGGTTAAGTATTGGGTCAGAGAAAGGTTGAGATTAACTGTGTAGATTAACTAGGTGTAGATTAAAGGTGTAGATTAACTAAATGTAGATTAAAGGTGTAGATTAACTAATCGCACAAGTCTCTTATGTGATGAGATTTGAGAGTTTGAATGAACAGTGTCTGATAAGAGAGTTCGAAAGAACAGTGTCTCGTGTAATATCGACAGTATAAGTAGCTTGATGCGACAATTTGACAGCAAGAAATAGATTGGACATACTCAGGGGTAGCAGAAGTTCTAATAAGGCGATTTGAGAATCATACTACGTACAATGACGTACAACGCCCCAATACTTAACAAACAACTGAGATAGTGCGGAAAAGTTATGGAGACGCTTCAGAACACGTAGCTTTTAGAAACTTCTTTTGTGAGAGGAACATTGGTATCTTTACAAGAAAGATCATGCGGGAAGGAAATACCAAAACTAGTAAGAAAAGGAGAAGGTTGAAATAGGTGTTTTTATAAAAGATGTTATAGTGTGCGTAAGATTTCATCGAGTTCATAAATACAAGAGTTTAGTTTTTGAGGCATTAAAGACAATCATGATTTTCCTATACTAATTAGATATGTGAGAAATATCACAAGTTAGTTCCTCCAAGACAGTCCTTAATTATAGCATCGACTATTTGAAGTTGCTTGGGACGTCATCTTTCTGGGTGAACGGAGGACCGTTCAAAAAGCCTAAAACTTTAGACTTTTCCATTATATATAATAATTATAATACTATATATTAGACTAATAATATAATATATATAATATTATAATATATATATAATATAATAATAAATATATAATATATAATAATATTTATAATATATAAGTAATTATTATAGATTATATATTAATATATATCAATTAGTCCCACCTTAAGAAAGAGCCAACAATCCATATCTTCAAAAATAAAACAGCAACCGGGCAAACAGGAATACACTTGCTAATGGCTGGTCCATGTATAAAGGCGGAAAAGTATATATAAAAAATAAAAAAAAATAAAAAAAAAAAAAAATTAATAATTAAAAACATTAAAATCTCAAAAACTACAATAGCTACAACGGAAAAGGAATACATTGGAATCCTGGTAAAAAAGTAGTGCACATTAGGAAATAGTAAAAAAAATTGAAAAAAAATTATAAAAAAAAATATGTATTTTAATTTAAATTAAGTTTAATATTTAATAGAAAGAGCCTTATAAGAGACTTTTATTGGGTTACTCTTAAAAATAAATAGACTTCTATTAAATTTTGCTTTTAACTAAAGAAATTTTAACCCCCAAGGTATCTTACCGCACCGGATTGGCAGGGAGTCGGGTCTCTTCGGCCTTTCCGTGGGAACTACGGGTTAGGGACTAATCCCCCCCTCCGGGGGAGGTCTTTCCCGAAACCCCGCTCTTTGTATGAGTGGGCGCAGGGTCCTCCGGGGGGGGTGGCGCCCCCCTCCCTACGGGGATGAATGGGAAAAAAAACCCCCCCCTGGTTCCCCGTCCGGCTCGATGCCCCCTACTTGCCGTATGTAATAACCCTTACAAAAAAAATTATATATATATATCTATATATATATATTAAATTTATATATATTTATTTATCGTACTTGTTTGTATATAGACTTTCTATGTATAATAAAAATATATAATAATATCTTTATATATATTATATATAATATTATACTATTCCCAGCAAACCCCCCAAAAAAAAAATAGCCAAATTTTATTATGTTTAATTTTTTTTTTTTTTCTTTTTTTATAACATTTTCCTAACCAAATTTTATACCCAAGGATGCCAAAAAATTAATCTCGATTTTAAGGATGGATTTCCCAGTATTTTCAAGATTTTTTTTTTTTTTTTTTTTTGCCAGTTTCCTCGTAAAATTTTTGCCAGGATCCAAGGGCGCAAGTATTTTCCTATTTCCCCGTAGTAGCTGTTGTAGTATTTTGAGTATATTGATTTGTGGGCTTCTTCTAGAGGCTGGCCATATAATATTAAATTATAAATATAAATAAATAAATATAAAGTATTTAAATAATTATATATATATATAAATTAATATATAATATATAATATATAATATAAATATATTTATAATTTATATATTATATATATAATATATATAATGTATTTCACATATTTTCTTTATTTTTTATTAATTTAAAATTGTTTGTTCATTTTACCCCCCTCTATTTTTTTCGTCCATGGGTGTGACCTGAAAAATTGCTTCGTTTTATTTAGTACCGGGGAGGTTAATTCAAACTTATGGCCGACTAGAATGCCCATTTCATACTTCTTGCTTACTCAATATTCTGTTTTACTGTGGCTAACATTCATCCTCTCCTCAGTTTTCTAACATTCTTTTCGTCAGTTACACTAGAGGGGTCATTATTTTGATTCCTACTCTGCGAAAGAAGATAAAAGGTAACACGGGCACTGTTTTAGTGACGTGCGAACCACCAAATAACTAGAGCTAAGATACCACCAAAAATTTTCTAGTTAGTAATTATTATAACATGCCAAAAAAGTTTAGGGGCTTACGAGAACGTTGAAAAAAGCGAAATTTAGTTGCTGCACCGGAATGTGAAAGATTTTGAGACCAAAAAGGCACAGGATCCGGTGATAAGATACTCTTCCTAGTTCACGTAAAAAAACAATCTTTTGAACACATATAACCATTCTATTTTCTGAAAAAAAAAAAAAAAAAAAATAATAAAAAAAAAAAATTTGGACCTTACAAAAAATTAAGGTCAAAATAGACATAGACTTCTGGATAAGCCCATGGGCAAAAAGTGTCACGAGCATAAAAATCAAACGGAAGATTCTACGATTTTCTGCTTCGGTAGAGCACTAAAACGGGGACAGGTTTTAGGTGTTGTTTAAATATTCTTTCAAACAAAAAGAAAGTAAGGAGTTAAGAAAAAAGCAAAGAAGAGGGAAGAAATTCCAAGGCAAAACATCACATCACCCATAATTCTACTTCCCAATCTTCCGAAGTAGGGGGATAACGGAACACGACTGGACTTTTAGCTCATTCGGAAGCAGTAATGAAAGAATTTTTGTTTTAAAAAAAAACCATGTGTTTTGAATGCTTGGAGAAGTGTGGTAAACGGGGGAACGAAAAAAACAATCATTACACCTAGTTTAGCACACATTAGGGACAGAGCCAAAATTTGAGTGCATCTGATTTATTATCCTTCCAGGCAAACAGGGCAAGGAAAGCCCTAGGACACGATAATTGATAAGTTTTTCTGCTAACGGATTGACTTTCAACGAGCTCGACCAAAAAACCTAAGAGAAAGAACGTGGTAAAGTATAAATCCCACCGTTTCATAAAAGTTATTCCAAATTTTAGGTTTACACTTATTGGAGGATAAAAAACTTTTTTACCCTTCGCTAAATTCGAAAGCCTAAAGAGAAGAAAAAACTCCAATTATATCAGTATTGCAACAAAATGGAAACAACAATTAATGCATCAAAGTTTCCAAAAAATTAATAAAAATCATTCACAGTACAAAAAGCTAATGAATGCCAATGTAAAAAACTGGTAAATAAAAATGGGACAAAGTCTTCCCAAAAATCTTGTTAGAGTTACAAAACTGGCACGAATACTGGTCGTATTTTCAATAAGTACGCTACGTCATTGAAACAAAAGTAAAACAGAAAAATTAAAGTATTTTTTGAATCATATATTTAATATGAATTTGTTGAGTTTGAATACTGCGATAAATTCAATTCTAGATAATCTGCATGCAATCCTGTTAGAAATACCACTTTTTCTGAAATCATTCCCGAAAACAAATTGAAAGGCGCATTATGTATAAAGATAATTATCCTCGTTTATTTCAAGGCTTCTCGTTAAAAAAACTATCTTGCAAAGCAAAAGAGTGAGTCCGCGAAGTGCTGGAACCTTCTTTTAATAAAAGAATTTAAAAAAAAGATGTTTTCATACGAAAAATGTTACCCTTGAGCTATTGGGATTATGCCATTTAATATTTTATTGGAGGCGGAAGATTTGGGCTTCAGAAAAACTAAAAAGAATTATCTTCCCAGGGAATTCTATGCATCAAGCTCGTTAGATGGCTCGAGCAAATTTATTACTTTAAAAAATGTAATCTGTTAAAAGAATGATCTTCAAGGTTATGAATTGAGATACGAAGTTCCTATAGGTTTCTTGAATAATTTAAGTGAAAAGTTTACCATAAAACTATTGCGGTAATTACGTGGCGGCATACATTTGAAGCAAACACCAAGACGGAGATTTGGCCTTTTTTAAGAAATACGTTAAAAAAATTCGGGCACCGTCATTGATCCGCATTATATCTGAAAGCAAAACTCTGAAACAAATTGCAGCATTGTACTTTAAACTTTATCAGAGGAAAGCGTCAGTTTTGTATCGCATTTTGCAGTGAACCCAATTTGGCCACCAGCTGTTAAACCAAATTTAAGAGAATAAAAAAAATTTAAATAACGATTTTCAAAACTATACAAGAAGGTAAATTATATGGGCAGTTGTTAGAAAGATGAATGAAGAGATTTATCATAATTAAGTCAGTAGGATTTACATTTAATTGTTTTATTAATTATTTATTAATTTTATTATTATTATATTATTATTAGTATATATGATACATTAAACGATTATAAATCCTCTATAATTATTATCATTGTTTTATTTTAGAAAAAAAAAGCATGGATTGGAATTTAGACAAAACAGCCGCGTAAACTGTTTAGAGTTTGATAAATAAAAATCCTTGATTTCCTGAAAAAAAAAAAATGGCCCTTTCTACCTTTAGAAGGATAAGAGCAGCTTCATATTGCAATCCGCCTAGCGGGGTGTTGGGTCCTTAAAGGAAGCGACAATACCAGGCGGAAAAAAAGATCCGTATAAACTTAAAAAGCATGATTGGCAGAACCTCTCATGGAAGTTGAAATATTAACAAGGGGACGAAGGGCAATAAGGGCGAATATTTGGTTGTGTTTGTAATTTTCTAGTAAGCCATGGAACGATGCTTCTCAAAAAAAACTAAAATAAGCAAACATTAAAAAAGAAAAAAATCCCCAAAAAATATATATATTTATTGTACAAAAAATAATAATTATAAAATAAATATGTAACTTGCAGTTATTGTTTAAATATTGTTGGATTTGTTAAAAAAGGATAATAACTAGCAAAATTATATATGCATTGGATTATTTGGAAGTTAAAAAAAAACACACTTAAGCTTTTTTTTCTATTTAAAACATATACCGTTAAACCTTATTCCATATTAATTATTTAATAATAATCTATTGAATCTTTATCATATTCGTTTTAAAAGCATAAGTTCAGTTAAAAGCGATTTTTCTTGTTATAATTAACGTTTTCAAGTTAATATAACTTTTTAAAACATGTGCTTTCTATATTTATAGGGGATTTTGGGAACCAGAAATGTTGCGTTTCAAAACTTTTTATCCCGTTTTATATCTCGAAAAATAGTTTTCCGGGCAGGATTAAAATATATATATATTATTTAATATATATATAATTTATTATATTATATTATTAATAATTATAATTATATATATCTAAAAATGATTTAACTTATGCAAACTATTTTTATAATAACTCTTACACAGTCATTGAAAAAAAAGATATCTATAATATATATATATATTATAATATATATAGATATATTAATAAATTAATAATAGAATAACACCATATATAAAAACAAATTTTAGTATTAGTCACTATATAATTAAATTATCTTTATAATATCGTAGCAACACTTAATTATAAGTTTGTAAAAAAATTTAAATTTAATTGTTTCGTACTTATGCTAAGATTATTTTAGCATAAGTCGACAAAATTTTAGCATAAGTCGAAAAGAAATAATATAGTACAACCGGTCCTTGTTTTGAGATACCTCTTCAGGTTACAGGCTTTCACCACCTTACGTAAGAGCCCCTTTTGAGGGGAAGGAAAAAAAATCTCACAGCAAGCATTGAGCTTCCAGCACTGCATTCAAACTTACAAACATAACAACTTCGGCCAAGGGAGTTAAATTTATGGGAAAAAACGGGCTTGGCGACTCTGATTTTCGGATTTCCACAATTCTTCTCAGGCTTAAAAAAACGAAGAGTACGGAAGGGCAAGGCGGAAAAAACGCGCTGGAAAAGGGTGTGGGACTACCAATTTTGCCTACGAAGAGAGGAAGTAATTCTAAACAAGGTGGGAGAACTTTGTTAACTTTACTTTCGTTGAACATCTTTAATTTATTATGGTTTTATAAAAAAGCATTTTCACTTCAAAATATGGGATTTCTAAATTAAAACTTATCCGTCTTAAATTTAGGGTGCTTGCTTCACCAAAGGCAAAAGCACCCAAATTCTAGCAGGACCTATTCCTATTAATTGTTGAAAAACCCGGAGGAAAGGAAAAAACACCCAGAAACTCCAATCAAAAAACGCCTTCTGAAAAAAACAAATAAAAATGAAGAAAAAATAAAAAAAAAAAAACTGCAATAAAAACCAAGAATCCCCCAATTAAGAACATCAGAAAAAAATAATTTTTAAGGGGGGATTTTTCCCCTTGGGACTTTCTCCCAATTTTCATTTCTAATTTGGGGTTAATGGTTTTCATCTTGTTCACAACTGAATCCAACCAGCTTTTCAAGGATTCCATTGCTAGACATAGCAAAATCCATTTACGGTATGATTTTTATTCAATCATCTTTCAAGTTGGGGAGTTATGCCAGAAACACATTTTTGGAATCCACTTACGAACCTTCTGATTCCTTTTTCAACTCAAAAATCGGTTCTGGTTGTACAAAGCTTCCTCTTTTATGTATGAAGAAATTTAAAATAAAGGACCAAATTTCAACCAACTTCGTCTCTACATATTTATGTAACTTCCTTTAAGGTATGGATTTCTTTCATCATTTTAAGTTTTGGATATGGGCCAGAAATTCATTTTGGATTTCGCTACGACTTCTGATTCCTTTTCGAATCTCTTTTAAATGGTTCTGTTGGGACCGCTTCGCCTGTTATTGTATGAAGAAAATTTTTAAATTAATGACCTAAATTTCAAGGCAACTTTGCGTTCTCATTACATATGTCTCAAAGCCCCCAAATATGTTTCTCTCGTAAAACTAACAGCTTTTGAAACTATTACTGTGCGCATTGATCTCAAAAAAAAATTCATGGAAACATTTAAGAAACGCCTTGAGATAGATATTGTTTACTCTTGGATTTCAAAACGGTCGAATCCGGATGGGGCTTATTTAAACTTGTGAATAAAGCCTTCAAATTGTTCATATCAGGAATATGTTTTAACAATTTTTGTACTTTTAATGCATATTTACAATGTGTTGTACTGTTGTTATATAACGGATATAACCAACATACTGGCTTCTGTTTTTGAAATGCACCTTTTATTTCGTGTATATATTAAACATTATTGTATTTATGTATTTTCAATATTATGTATATATGCTTTAGATCTTCGGATGTAAACAGTTATGCTCGTATTTGGAAATTTATTTACATTTATGTTACTATATTTTGTTGCCTTCAAATGTCATGTATGTCTACTTTAGGGTCTTCCGGGACATTAATTAGATTTTTCATTTGAAAATATTTTGTTTATTATGTATTTATTTATTCTTTTTATTTAAATCATTGGAAATGTTTTATATGATTTGTGTTCTACTTTGCTCACACAAAATAATGTATACTTTGAAAATGGAAGTTAATTTATATTTGTTATAAATAATTAATTACCCATACCCCTTCTCAAACTTCCGCTGTTTAGCGGCGGGAAAATAATTGTAGCACTCCTTATTACCTTAGTAAAAATTTAAATTTATTTTTTCTAAAATTATGCTAAGATTTGAGCGAGCACAGAGCAAAAATTTAGCATAAGTCGAAATGAAAATAGATATATTAATTTGCATACTCAGATACTTTTGGGTCAGATTAAATTATTAAGAAATTCAGAAGAAAACTTCTCAACAGGAAAAGATTAACCCTCCCTCCCAACAACTCCTTCCCAAAACTTCAAATACCAAACTTTCGGGCAAGGGAAGGTAAAAATTCATGGAAAGCTGCGACTACTGATTTCTATCACCAAATTTCCTAAAAAAACGGAAAAGAGTCGCGAGCAAGGTGGAAAACCGCTGAAAAAAAGGGGCTGTGAAGATTGAAATCTCCCATTTGCTCAACTGCTGTATTCTCCACGTCATAAACGAATCACTTTTTACTTTATCTTTCATTTTTGCCATCTCTTACTTTTACTTAATTGTTGAATAAAAACGATTTCATTTTCCCAAGATTAGGGAATTTTCTTAAAATTACCAATCTTCTTATATACGGTGGGCTTGCTCACAAACAAGAAAAGGCAACCAAATCTAAGCAAAAAAAGTTTTTTTCATACCCTATATACTAATATATATAAATAATTTATATATAATATATAAATATATAAATTATATAATATATAATATATATATATAATATATTATATATAAAACGTTAATATTATTTAAATATATATTATTATTATATATTATAATATATATATAAATTATATTATAATAAATAATTTATTATATATATTAATAGATATTATAATATAATATTATATATATATTATAAATATATATAATATTACACTCCTCTCCTTTTTTAGATGATTTAGGTGGTATATTATTGACAAAAAATGAATCTTTTGCTGAATCAGAAGTATGAAAATAAAGAAAAATTAAGTCCCTCGTGTTTCTCTGTTTGATTTATTTTTAATGTGTGTTATTAAGAGACAAAATGGACCGCAATTAAACACATATGCAATAGAGAAGTTTTTTCAAATAAGACCCAATGGGTCTCTATACTTTGGACAAGAGCAAGACTTCAAAGACAGTTCTTTCAAGAGGTCAGCAAAGTTTTAGAGGATACATGAGTGATTTTTATGTTATGATAGGGGGACTTATGACTTGATTGGAACAGAGCTATTTAAGGTTTGTTAAGGGTTTGTTCTCGGACATTATTATTTAATTGGATAAAAGGGGGGGACATTACCTATTTTGATTTTTCTGGATCTGAAAAAAAGGGATTTCCTAATAAACCCCCAATTTAGTTGTGTTAGAATATGAAAGTCCCAGAAAGTTATATTGCAATAATACCAACGGTTTTTTCGTATTGTTTCCGAGAACAAAATGTTTTGAAGATGCTGCAACTTTCTGCCATTCTTTCGGTGGAACACTTTATACTCCTGAAAACTCGGAGGATAACAAAAAACTCTTCTTATTTGCATCGGGGAACACTCATAAATGTGAGAGCCAATATAAAGGTTTAATTTGGGTTGGTGCAAAAGCTCTAGTTGTTAACAAAACAGAAATTTCTTTTCAACACTATGCATCAAGTCAAATATTGAAGTATCACTCTTTTATTGATTCTCTTCCAAGTGAGACTGGACCATTGTGTGCCATAATGTTTGCAGATAAAACGGCATCTCTGTATTGGCAAGGAGGTTGGTCAGCAAAACCTTGCAGATATCAAAGGTGTTTCACATGTTATTTTGAACGGATTCAAAAACTGCATTTAAGAGGATTATGCTCTAATTCTCAGTTTGACCGATTTTATTATTTTACAGTAGAAAATGATACGGAGTATTTCCTTGGAGAAAAATTTTCATTTATTAAATACATGCCACCAGATTCGGAAGCATTGGATAACTTTGGCTATTGGAAACTTTTTCGATTAGATGTTCCTGACATTTTCGGCGAAATGAAACTGCAGTTTAAAAGTCATTTTCCAATTGGTAAAAATAGTTGGGAACTTCATGGTGACGAATGTGAAAAATCTCAAGTTGATTTAATTTTAACCGTTTGCAATGACAACGAATTCACTTGCAATGATGAACTAATGCGTCAGTTAATAAAGGCCAGATTGTGCATATAATTAAGTCACCCATTGTTTTGGATAACCTCCGATGACAATGCGACTGTCAGACCCTAATAAACCATTAATATTTCAAGATCTGGTTTGCTCCACTAGATCAGGATAGAGAAGTATAATAACGGAAGCAGTCAAATTTTATAATTTAGATTTGTTTACATCAAGAATAGGCTCGATATACCTAAACGAATAATTATTTATCGTCTATACGAAATGTCTCTATAAGCAAAATTGATTTGCGACGGATTCTCGCCTATCCTTCAGAAATTTAAGAGACAAAAATATTTATATGAAATAACGAAGAAAAAACGATTCCTTGGACTCGCCCAATATTTCTTTCTTGAGAATGAAATACAAAAGTGACATTCGATATTTTAAAGTGAACAGGAAACACTCTTATTAAAAAATTCCTGTCTCCGATTAAATGATCATTAGACGAACACTAATTCTCAGAGGTAGTAATGCGCAGAAAAATTTTTTATTGGCTTTCTTGATACTAATATATCATATACCTAATATATATTATTCTCATATTCTATATTATTATTAATTATTATTACTCTTATTATTATATTATTATTATTAATTCTTATTATTATTATTATTATTAATTATTATTATTATTACATTATTATTTTAATTAATTATTACAATTATTAATATTATTATTATTATTATTTTTAATTATTACTTAATTATTATTATCCTATTATTATGATATAGGTCAATACCGGAAGAATCATTACAGGAGGTCCGAATATTAATTTTATCCATTATTATTTATATTATCTTATTATTAATTATCTTATTATTAACATTATTATTATTTATTATTAATTATTAATCTTTATTATATTATCTATTATTATCTATTTATAGCATTACATCTTTATTACATTATATATTATTCATTATTATTTTATTGACACTAATTGAACCTTAAATACATAACAATTTGCCTAAGTGCATACGCTACTTTATGAATAAAACCATAAACAGTGAACACTGCAAAATCCGTTTACACTATATCAGTTTTTCTACCGAGCTAAATTACCTCAACGGTTTTGAAACTGAGCCTTTCTATCTTGAATGGTGGAACTTTTACGCCATAGAATTTCTAGATATACACACGGACGCATATAATCTCGCTCGTGACTCTACGTGACAAAGATCATCCACTAAACGTACAGACTCTTAAAGCACGTCAGAACACGTTATAGATCGCTTAACTGAAATACAGTGTAAATGCGCTTAATGACATTTCATATATAGCGTAACTAATATAAGTAAACAAATTTTACATTTCAACACTCAAAAGGATCAATATAAATCTACTAATATTACGAGCCTAAACCCCTTAATCTGGACCAAATACCAGCTATAAAAATACTATTGCATGCGGCTTTAGTAATCAAAAATATATTGTAAGTTTGGTAATGCAACAACCATATAATATGAATTTATTATGTCATATTTAATATCCTCACGCGCTCTGTTTAATATTGAATATAATGGAGAGCGACCAATTGGTGAATTATGTCAGTTCGCATCCTTTAATTTTTGAATGTTGAAGTCAACGAGATTTCAACACACAAATTTGCTCAAGCTTTCGTGTTTGAACGAGTTAAAATAAGGCAATTTAGCTAATTTTGCGTTCATATGAAATTAGAGTAAAAATTATTGTAGCAAAATATTCGTGAAATTTAATAGATTTTGGTTATAAATGCATCTAGTACTACTGAAATATAAAAGCAAACGCACAATGCAAATCTTTAAACCAAAATATCTAAATATAAGCTCATTTATTGATTATATTATTTATTTATTAATTTATAATATATTTTATTATTATACATTTATTATTAATAAATTTAATTTAATAAATTATCTATTAAAAATTAATTATTAATATTAAATTAATTTATTAATTATTATTATTATTAATTTTATAATTATATTTAAATTATTTTATTTTTACAATTTTTAATTTATGTTATTGATTTTTGAATTAAATAATTTTTATAAATTATTCATTGTTATTTATTATTTATAATTATATTATATATTTATATTATTATTATATATTTAATTAATTATAATTTAATTATTATTATTTATTATTATTATATATATTATTATTATATCATTTAATTATCTATTATTAATTATTATTATTATAATATTTTAGTCATCACAACTACTGTTATTTATAGTGATGACATAATGTTAATGTTTATTGTCATTACTATCAATATTGCATATAATATTTATTACTTTAATTATTTATATTATTATTATTATTATAATATTATTTTTTATAATATAATTATATTGTTAATTGTAAGTGGAAATGAAGTAATTAGTAACAGGTATTCTTAATCATTATATATATACTTCATTCATTATTATTATTATTATTATTATTATTAATTATTATTGGAGGGTCATTACTCTATATCTATTTTATGGGAACTTTTATCTCATTATATTAATGTAGTTACTGTATTTCTCATAATATTTAGTAATCAAAATTTAGGTTCATTAAAATATTTAAATTTACATATTGAATTATTACCACCATTGTGTCCCTGCATCTTTTTTTCACTTAATTGTCAGAAAATTGTTTTTTTAGTTTAACTTGTTGAACTTTATGTTTTTTGATGTTGCTGATATCCAGGAGAATATGAAAGCGCATTTGTTCTTTACCCACGTAAGTATTTTTCACATAATACGTAACTAAATGACAAGTCTATGAGGGTAAAGAGTTTTAAGTCAACCAATACTTATCGGATAATGGTTAAAAGTTAAATGTGTTTCATAGGTTTGAGCAATTTAAGATATAATTTTTGACGGAGGAACATAGTGGAACACATACATTGTGGATATAAATTTATGTGTTTATATATTCAAATGAATAGAAAATTGAAACTCTACAAATTAATATGCTATATGGGCAAATTTAAAGTCTGTACCCTTACTCAGCCGCATAGTACGTTTTCAGCTGAATTTATGAAAGCTGTCTTTCTCACTTTCCTTTAATGTTGCTAATTTATATCAGTTCTCGAATAGCTAAACAAAATAGCTATTTTATTCGCATAATCATAACTAGTATTTCCAGCGACCTCTGGTTACTCGTTAATTTGTCCTCGGCTTCATTTCCTTGTTACAGTCTTGGTGATGCGCTCAACGCCTTGCTCCTTACGACAAATATTGACAAGCTTCTATAATTTCTAAGGAAAGTAGCAAATGAGAATGAAGAAGTGCCAAAACGCTTAAGGCTCATCGAACACACCCAGTTCTCTCAACTTTGTAGCAATATCCTTAAGAAGATTGTCCTTGAAATTTGGGTAATCCTTATTGTTTCCAAGAAAACTTACTTACTACTTGCCTTGAAAATGACAGCCTCATGCAACTTTTTTTTTTTAATCATCCATTTTCCGAAAATTCAAACTGATGGGTCTTTCATCTATGTTCTTAGCGAATATCAGGACCTCAGTAAAATCCAGGAACAATAGGCTCAGTACCACTCTATTTCAAGGACTTATTTGACATCGGATAATGCAGGTGAATTCTGTCCCTATAAAGAGAGTTCTGAACAATCATGCCCCTTCACCTTTGAGAGACGCTTGTATGATAAAGATCTGCTTCATTGTTGGAAAAGTGTACGGGTCAAGAGTAAACGTTTCTTTTGGTCCACAGGTTTATCTTTCACGACGTTCTTATTCCACTCATATATCAAAAGCAGATCTCCGTCGTCCACTCATTTATATAAGTTTCCAATGCTCGGGCTTTGTCATAAGATAGATACCATTGAGCATTAAGTACACACCCGAGGTCACTTTGGGTGTAGCCCGCACCTTTAGCTCATCGTCACTTCTAGGAAGCATGGATAACTCACTGAGTCTTATCAAGAATTTCACATCTAATAGTTGACCACTAAAATTGATCCTATTGATTCAAGTCATATTTTATTCAAATAAGGATTTCGGTTAATGATTTTGTCACATCGATCACCACAATCTCATACTACAGATTTCACCCCCCCCCCATCGAGTAGAATACGTTCATATTTCCAAAGTAAATTATCGAAACTATCGACGAAATTTAGGATAAATGGAGGCACCCATCTCATGCCTAACTATACAGGAGGTACCTTGTCCATGTAGACTTCTATTTGATTTGACGAATTCAATAAACTCTATCGCTTATCACTCCTTTACACTCATCTCAGTTTTCTAACATTGCTCTCGACACTTTATCTCAGCGTCACCAGTTAATTTTCTAGTTATAGGACAACGAATTAACAAGGTTCGAGTTTTCTTGAGATAATAGGGTTTTATTTCTGATTGTACATTATATTCATCTATTTTTCGCTATGTTCAAATCGACAATAATTTGTTAACCTGTGTGTTTAATAATATGTTTTTATATCCCTTCACTATACTTATGTTTCTTTTTGAGCCATATTATTTCTAGCTTGACTCCTTCGGTAGATGCCTTAAATCCATACGCAAGAGATCATTTTAATTCTGGTGTCGTAAAAGCATATAATAGAGTATCCAGGTTGGACTCACGTACCACATAAAACTCTTCAGTACAAGATATTGCTAAGCCTTTCAGTAGTCAGTTATCCACATAAAGATGTCAGGCAAAATCATCGTAACGAACCTATGGATATGAAATGATTAGGACTACAGCCACTCTAGTGACATGTAGGACTAAATGACTATTACTATGCACAGGCTCATTGATCTTTGATCTATTGATCTATGATTCCTATTGGATCTATTGAGCAATGTGCGGATTGGATTAGATTTGTATAATGTTATATAATACGTGTTATTTTGTATTTCTCTCCAAGTTATACACCTCGCATATTGGTACAAGAAAATCAATAGACAATTCCATCTAATATAATATCTATATAACCTGCGGCCCTCCCTCCAGACATCCAGGTTATCTCTCAATCACGTCAACAGATTTTCTTTTTAACCCTTTTCACAACTTGAGTCTGATAGTGTTACTTCACTATGGGAATATGCTTCATTGAGCATGACTGTAGTGTGTATGCCATCTGCCCTATTATTACTGATCGTCACTTGATTACTAACGTTGATCTCAGTTTTGTCACACCATTGGATGTAAATCATATTTTTTATTAAAAATTGTTGTTTATCTCCCCTAAAGCAGTCAATGCATAAATCAGTTACGCAGAATATTATCGAAAAAATAAACCGTCCTAAACGAATGTACGTAATTGTTCCGTTTTGTTTTTTTCCACCTATACACCATCTAATCTATGATTAATTTGATCATTGATCCTATTGATCTCTTGATTTTTGATTCAGCAGTATGTAATACAATTAATTGTGCTATAGAAGGCTAATGTGACACAAAAACTCACGTACGAGGTTATATAAACTATAATGTTGAACTCTAGTTGGTTTAGTGCTGTGAAATCCTTATTTCTCGTCAGAAAAACACTCACTTCTATGTTCTCTTTACCGTCACAGATAAATTCTACTAATCAATAATACTAACTCATTACTTGAATCAGCTTAACAGAATGAATACGCATGGTCACACTAGATTATACAGCGAAAGACAAGTTGGTATAAACATGAGATAACAACTATTACGCCGTTCGTATCAATAGGCATATTGCATCTGTGTTAAATCTGCATTATGTTCAGTTAACTTGTTGCAAACCTAAAAATAATAATCCATAACTATATACCTACTAATATATTCAATATCTATTATATCTATACTTTACTCACTATTTAATAACTATATATTACTACTATTATTCTCTTGGATTACTTAATTAGAGATTACTATTGTCATATATATATTAATATATTAGATATATTAAAGTCAATTTTGTAATATATATATAATATACTTTAATCATAATATAAATTATAAATCTTTTGAGCTCATTAGTAGCTTATGATATGTTGTTGATATATACTATATATATTATGACTGGTTCTTGACGCTATCGTTGTTTCGAATCTGAGTTTTGTGGAAATATTTTACGTACCATAACAGTGTAAAATATTGTTGACACGCCTTGTAAAAGACAGCAAGAGAAAAACTAAAAAATGATTATCCGGGAATTTGTGAAAAAACCTTAAGTGTGGATGGAAATGGATGTTATTTTCGAATTCAAGTCAACACCAAAATACATGGATAATAAGACAATTTTCATAGAAAAATATTTTTCTAATGCAGGCTGCTGTGTTATTATTATTTATTATTATTATTATTATTATTATTATTTATTATTGGATTATTATTATTAATTATTATTATTATTAGTATATTATTATTATTATTTTATATTTTCATTATTATTATTATTATTATTAATATTTATTACTGTCGCACATAATTTATTTGTTTAGTATAAAACTTGTAGCTATTACATTGATCGTGATAGTCACTAGGTATTATTCACATTATTTTAATTACTAATATTTTATTGTAACATTAATTATACAATCTTGTTAACTAGACTAGAAAGGATGAAGTGCATCTGCTACAGTTTGAGGCCTGTCAAAAAATATAGAGGTATATAATGTATCGATTCGGAGCTCAAAAGGGACAACGCTGTGCTGTCAATCAGTAGCTTCACGAAGAATTTGAGATATGGAGTGAAATGAATCCTAATTTATACTGATTACCATTTTGGAAAACTGTACATAATATCCATGGAGAGTTTGTATCTCTGTTTAAAGGATAGCAATTGTAACTGCCTAACTGAATAATACTAGTTTTTTAATTTTTTATTCTTGATTAAGATGTTAAACCATAAGCGATTATTACTATTAACGAGGTGATAAGAAAAATGGAAATTTTACACTTCATCCCACATAGTTTGGATGCTGAGACTAATTTAGAAAAGTATTCTAATTGAAACATTAATTATACTAAGACCAAAAATTAAAGATTAATTTGGTTCTATAAACAGTAATTAGGACTTCACATCATAGCGAAACTCTCAAAACTCTGCATATCAAAAAGTTCAGCTCGTTTAAAGGTTAAAGTTATTTCAGAAGAGTACTGTGCCAAAGAGGAAAAGATGCCAAATTAAGGAATTATATGTGGATAGAGTAGAAAAGATTTGAAAAGGTTAACATTATTTGACATTGTATTAAAAGTTATAAATAAAGTCATGTCATTTTAGTATTTTTTCATAACAGCAAACAGTACAAACTATTTATAGGAATAGAAAAGTCGAAGACAATCTAGAAATGTTTATTGTTAGCACTAATATTAATTTGAGTAATAAGAAAAAGGAAAGGAAAGAAGGATGATCGTCTTTCAAGATGTAGTTAAGCAAAAGCTTTAAGCAAAAGGTTTTTGAAAATAAGAACTAAAATAAAGGGGTCAAGAAACGTAAGTAGGGTTGCACAAGAAAAGAAGAAGACAACAGTTTTTTTGAAATTTATAAGATCAAAATCAGAATGAGAAGCAAACAACGTTAGATGCATACATACAATATTGCAGTAAATATCAAGCTTTTCACTTCCAGAAGAAGCGAGGTTTTCATTCGCTCGAATATTCGATCTTGTATTTTTATAGATTAAAAAAAATAAATTCTTTATAATAGATAAAATTAGTAATGGGAGTTTTCTTACTAGACTTTCAAAATGTGAAATGATTTCCTTACATTATTAAATAAGTTAATATTAAAAAGCCGCAGGCGGCTTAATATATCAGATCATCAAAGACGCTCTGTATAGTTTGAAAAAGATAGTATTGCTCCCAATCACTAATTTCTATCAATTTGAACTATTACATTAATATTTGGTATAAAGCCTTAATTTGTTTATTCGAATTACAAGGAAGTTTTTCCTTCAACCAGCATCATTCATTGTTAGGATATCCATTTTTATATTCTTACAATGGTAAGCACAATTTCTAACCTTATTAAGGAATTGGTTATTAAAAATAATTGATTGTTAAAATTATTAGTAAGAGAAATGTGTTTGTTAGATGAATTCTTGTGGAAGTCGACGAATAGATCTCGTGTTGAGACACACATTTATACTAACAACTAACTTGTCTCTTCGACCTCTCCTTGTTCCCCTTCAACTTATACACCAAAAAAAATGCAAGCTGTCTGTAAGTTGATTTATAAACGGCATTATATATAATCAGGGTCACTAATATTATACTAATATCTATAACTATACTTATTACTTAATCCACAACTATATAGCTACCTACTATACTCACTTATATTATATATATAATTAAATTTATAATTAATTATATATTTATTATATTTATATTATTTTATTATATATATATAATATATAATATGATATATTATATATATGTATATACTATATATATATAGTCATAATTATATATATATATATATATATAATATATATATATTATATATTATATATTATATATATATATATATATATATATAATATATATATATATATTATACTATTATATTAATCTAATATATATATTATATATATTATATTATATATATATACTATAAATATATATATATATATTAATTATATATATTATTTTATATATATATATTTATTTACTTATTTATAAATATAATAATTTAAGATATATTATAATTATATATATATTATATATATTATTTATAATTATATATTATACATATATATTATATAATATTTCAGCGGGTATGGACTAAAATAATAAAAACATTAAAACCAACTAGTTATAGTTTTGCTATGATTTTTTATGAACCATAAATCAATAATGTATAAATACTATATATAACTTAGTTAGTAGTAGGTTAATATCGTCACGTAATACAAGTCACGTCTGTTCAGGTCTATATATGAATAGGTCACGTCATTTATAATGATTTTGCAACTCTATTAATATAATTTTCCTTTAAAAGAAAGTGAAAATTTATTTTTTAAAAGCAAGGAAAATAAAAAAAATTATTAATTTTAAGAAACGACTTATAAATAAAGTATTAAATAAATATTAAGTATTAAATTATAAGTATTTTAAGGATTCATATTTTTAAACATAAGTAGGTTTAAAAGAAGCTAACAATTAAAATTAATTTCATAATTTTGAATACTTTGATAAAACTCTTTAACCTGTCAAGAGTGGTTATATTAGGGCGTCAGGAGTGGTTATTACAGTAGGAATAAATTTCAAAGGCTAGAAATTGTTTGAGTTTCCAGAAGAAAGAAAATAATACTTGCTTATACTAAAAATTTTCCTATTGAAATATATGTTTAAATTTTGGTGTGGTGATTGCTGTTTTCCTTTAGGAAGTTTTAAAGATATGATGCTTTTTTCCAATACAAATACAATTGGCTTAAGATTTTAATTTCTACTTTAATTTATTAAGGAATTAACACTTTCTTGCATGTTTGTTGTTATTGTTGTTATTTGCTATACTATTCTATAAGTCTTTCATGGATAACCTTACTAATCATAATCCATGTATTGAAATTCGTGTACCCAAAATGGCTATAACAATTTTCCCACATTTAAGCTTTAAGGAAGATTTGGAAAAATATCCTTTGTGATATATTAAATTTTCCTATTCCAATAGTTCAACATTTATATATAGTTATTAAATTTTAGAAAATAAAAGAATATAATTTCGATATTCTATTATATATAAAGCAATTTTAATATAATGAAGTATTAAGCCAACGACATTCTCACATTGAAAATCACTTGGATTCGTCGGGAATATCATCATTTGAAGTTCAGTTACATGGTTATTTCTTGCTGATGACAGTTAAATATATTTTATATTTCTCTCTCTCTCTCTTCATTTCTAAACTCTTCCTCTCTCTTCTCTCTTCTATTTTCTCTTCTGATGTTTCTCGATCACCCTCTACTCATATTCATGGTTTCATCTTCTCTTCTCTTATTACTACTAAAGAACCTTCAATTAAGTCTATATTTACAGAAGACCCTCAGCATCTTTCTTTTTTTAAACACTCTGGATTTAGATTGCTTAATCCGTTTTGGTGTGCTTGGATAATTTTATCCTACTTCTTCAACTCTGATTTCAATTAATAATCAGAGAAGAATATTTCGTGTAGATATATTTGGTATTTATGATCTGCTGTTATTAATTTGACTAAAATAATGTTGCAGTATTCGACTGACCTAACTTGAAAGCAAGACTATAATTATAGAACTTGTTTATATAAAAATATATTTGGTCACTAGCTTTTAAATAATGGTTTTGTACTACCAAGAGAATACAACAAACCAACAAACTAAACCTGCGCAATTGTGTTGGTTTTTTCCATGCATCAGGATTGGACTTGTTTTGTTTTTCCATTGATTACTAGATGGATTTTTTTCACAAATCTTCCCAAACCTTTTTCTTCATTAAGATGATCGTTCCTGATTACCCATCAAGAGCTACCCTAAAAATCGAATGCAACTTTTAATCTTATCTGTCTATACTATATACTACCATCACCTAATCTATAAACTAATAATAACCTATATATAATATATATATATAGTATATATATATATATATATTATATATATATATACTCACTAACTAACCATCCATCATATATATATATCAACCTAAATACACCTATCTTATTAATAGATAAACTTATATATATCATATATATTATACTATTATATATATATATATCATTATAGCCTATGGCCAAATTATATATAGTCATCATGTTGTCCATAAATTTACAGATACCGCAAATGCTCATTCTGTCACAGACTTAAGCTCCTCTTCGAGTTTATGCAATTTACCTTGATCTGCAAATTACATTGCAATTAGGCCTTTAGCATTCTGTGCCGCAAGTATAGCTGGATGCCTTTGAATAGCTTGGATGCTAAATGTTTTGCTAGATCTCTCTTTTAAACAGTCAGTTGGAATTGTGGTTAAGCCTCCATGTGTCTTTGTGAATTACCAGTATATTGTATTACACAATATGATATATAATATATATTAATATATATATAACTCATATTCTCAATATATTTATATGATTCATATTATATATATATTTATATATATATATACTATATTTTATATATGATATATATATATTATCTACAATATTATATATCATATATATTATATTATATATAAAACTATTATTATATTTTTTTATTGTTATAAAGTATTATTTATAGTTAATTATATATATTATTATTATATATATATTATATATTATTTTAGTATATTTATCTTATATATATATATTCCTATAATATATTAGGTAACAACAATTTTATTTAAAGAATCATTTTTACAATATTTTTTTAATAAAATAAAAAAATTTATTAAATATTAAAATAATTATTTATTATATATAATTATTTAATTCTTGAGTATTAAAATAGCATTTTGGATTTATTATTAAATTTTATATTAGATTATTATTTGAAAAAAATTATTTATAATGGTTTTACATTAAGTGTAATATTATATAATAATACATATATTAATACAATTCTGAATTTGATTTTAGGATATTAAAGAAAAACCTTCAAATTTTAGTAGCCGTCCTAACCTAATAATTTTATCAGGCATTTTGATTTATACTAGTACCTGCAAAATATGGATACACCAGTTATATTTCAAGTATTATTAATAATCATAAAGTAACCTATTCCAGCCACTATATATACTCAATTATATACTACTTTATATATATACATGATCTAAATATTTGAAATTCTATTGAGTCTCCTAACTATTGATATAAAAAAATATGAGACCAATGTCTTATTATATACAATATATAGTTAATTTATCAAAAACTTTATT
>JABUQX010033031.1:27500-33387 GCA_015478945.1 Trachelipus rathkii
AAAAATATGAATAAACAGGGATAAAAGGGGATAGAAGGGTGGGAAATAGAAGAGGGTTGTAGAAGGGGAGATATTGACAAAGAAAATCTAATTATCGTTTAAGATGACAGGAGAAAAATTTATGACCTTTTTTAAGAAGGGGACTAAGCTATTGACAAAGGAATTATCATTTAAGCCTAAAGGGGTAAGGTATCAATTGCTAATTATAACGTTAAATAACAATGGCGTGGGAATCCACGAGGGGAGAGAGACTTTGGAAAAAAAGATTAATTATCTTTTATACAGAGGGGAGAGAGAGACAAAAGCTTTTGTTACAACTCTTTCTTTAAAACTAATTATCATTTTAAAAGAGGGGGAGTTATAGACAAAGAAACTTTAATTAACATTTAAATTTAAAGGTTAAGATGTCATCTGTAAATTATAACGTTTATACATATTGTAAGCTGAACAAAGCACCAGATGTTCATGTAATTGACACCAGTTCTTTGTTCTTGCACTAACAAGAATACAGTTCAACACCTGTTACATGAAGGGGAAGAGAAACACATACAAATACATACATCATACCATACATACATACCATCATACTACATACATATAAGAATACTCTATAACTAACTAACTAACTAAACTAACTAACTACTAACTAACTAACTAACTAACTAACTAACTAACTAACTAACTAACTAACTAACTAACTAACTAACTAACAAACTAACTAACTAACTAACTAACTAACTAACTAACTATATATATATATTATATATATATATATATATATATATATATATATATATATATATATATATATATATATATATATATCTATACTATATATATATATATATATAATATATATATATATATATATATATATATATAACTATATATAGTATCAAGTCAATTACCGACAGTTTTGGAATTTCTAAGGTCCTGTTCTATTTAATATATAACATTTCGCTTTTCTAATTTGTAAGTTCTATTTAATATTTTGTTAAAATTAATGTTATTTACTTATTTAATTTTAGTTTTTTATTTTATTTCTATTAAAAAATCTATATATTTTTAAAATCTTTTATTTAATTTTTGTTATTTCTGGTAAAGTATGTTTATAACGTAAAAAAATTTGCATTTTACATACCCTAAATCAGTAAATCAGTAAATCAGTAAAGCAGTAAATCAGTAAATCAGTAAATCAGTAAAGCAGTAAATCAGTAAATCAGTAAATCAGTAATCCAGTTAAAGAGTAAATCAGTAAATCAAACTGCCTTAAAGCCACCTTCCTACCCTCTGTGATTCTATTGATCTATTGATCTATTGATCTATTGTCTAAATTGATTCAAGTCATATTTTTTATTAAAATTGTTATGTTTTTTTTGCATACTCTAAAGCAGGAATCAGTAAATCAGTTAATCAAACAACCCTCCTGCACAACTCCACTTTCCATGATCTATTGATCTATTGATATATTGATCTATTTATTCATGTCATATTTTGTATAACATAACACAAAAACTTTTGTTTATTTTGTTTTCTTTTCTTTAAACATTTTGTTTTAACTAAAATTTATTCTTTTTATGTTTATAACTTAAATTTTTTTTTTTTTGCATTTTTACATACACTAAAGCAGTAAATCAGTAAATCAGTAAAGCAGTAAATCAGTAAATCAAGTCACCTAACCTATAAATCAGTAACTCAATAAATCAAACCACCCACTCTATCCTCCTATCCCTCTATGATCTTTTGATCTATTGATCTATTGATTAAAGTCATATTTTTTTATTAAAATTGTTGTTTAACATACCCTAAAGCAGTAAATCAGTAAATCAGTTAATCAAACCACCACTATCCTCCTACCCATTCTATGATCTATTGATCTATTTGAATCTAGTTGATCTTTGATCTATTGACTTCTTTGACTATTGATCCATTGATTCAAGTCATATTTTTTATTAAAATTGTTGTTTACATACCCTAAAGCAGTAAATCAGTAAATCAATTAATCAAACCACCCACTCTATCCTCCTACCCATCTATGATCTATTGATCTATTGATCTATTGATCTATTGATCTATTGATCTATTGATCTATTGATCTATTGATTCATGTCATATTTTGTATAACACAACACAAAACTTTTGTTATTTTTGTTTTGTTTTCTTTAAACATTTTGTTTAACTAAAATTTATTCTTTTATGTTATAACTTAAAAAATTTGCATTTTAACATACCCTAAAAACAGTAAATCATGTTAATCAAACCACCCACTTATCCCCTCCCATCTAATGATCTATTGATCTATTGATTCAAGTCATATTTTGTATAACATTAACATAAATAAATTCTTTGCTGTAGCTGTTGTTTTAAAATGTCGCGTTTGTTGTTGCATTTGTTGCAGTTGTTGCTGTTGTTGTTGTTGTTGTTGTATTAAATATTATCAAAACGTTCAGTTAAATTGAAAATTTAAACGCGTTTTTTAGAGCATATCTTTAGAATTTCAAATGTTCATCTGACATTTACATGTAATATTGAAAACTAAACAAAAATAAATCTCATCCTAGCCTAACTGACATACAGCATTCATTAACAAGGTAACTAAAATTAGAAGTTTCAACTTACCAGCAGAAGTAGGCACAGCAATCTCAATCTTTACTATACACAACCGATCAAAATATTATTATTATTATTATTATTATTATTATATTATTATTATTTTATTATTTTATATTATTATTATTATTTTATTATTATTATTATTATTATTATATTATTATTATTATTAATTATTTATTATTTATTATTAATATATTATTATTATTATTATTGTTACAGTTTTATTACTTATTATTATTATTATTATTATTATTATTGTTCTATATTTCACACAGATCTCACAACACCAATAACGCGTGCGATCACTTTGCTTGCAGGTCCACAACTAGAACACTGGTTTGGTAAATTGCTCCTCTACCTGACACCTAAACATTACGCAATTTTAGTACGCTCAAGGGATACCTAATCAGAGAACTGTTTTGTTATGTCATCACGGACAGCCAATGAAATTCGAGGGATGACTCATTAATCTTAATATCTTTTGACACACATGAGAACGGTAACGAGATTTTATTACTTTGTTCGCCAATATCCTTTGACAAATATACAGAGAAGGGTGACGATAAATTTATTACTTTTGTCCTTACTTAACATACATTTCTAACAAAAACAGTATTTTATGATTATGATTAAGCGATTTAAGTTTCAATTATTTTATATGTAAATTATATGTTATTATTATTATTATTATAATTATCCTATTATCATTATTATTAGTCATATTCTTACTATTGTAAAATTATTATTACTATTATTATTTATCATTGCTATTTTATTATTATTATTATTATTATTATTAATTATTATTTATTATTATTATTATTATTATTATTATTATTATTATTATATTATTATTTATTATTATATCAACTATATATGTATATGAACATAACAATCTATCATACCAATACACACACCACAAAACACACACACACCACACACACCAATAATATAGACACATTACTTATACATTACCTGCAATCATCGACTAACTTACTGAATCACATGACTGCTATTTATGATGTCAAGCAATGTGTAACATTTATCTAAACGTGTTGTAAGATATTACATTTTTTCAATCATGTTTAATATATAACATGTTAGATTTGTTGTAGCTTTTTCCTTTAGCGTTTCTATTTCTTTTAATTTTATATTTTTGTTAAAAGTTATTTATTTATTTATTTATTTATTTTAGTTTTATTTATTTTTATTTTTATTTATTTAAAATAATCTATATATTTTTTAAAAACTTTTATTTATTTTTGTTTATTCTGTTTAAAACATTTTGTTTTAACTAAAATTTATTTCATTTTATGTTTATTCTGTTTAAAACATTTTGTTTTAACTAAAATTTATTACATTTTATGTTTATAACCTAAAATTTTTAGCATTTTTACATACCCTAAATCAGTAAATCAGTAAATCAGTAAATCAAAGTACCTTCCAGCCACCCTCATACCCTTTTCCAATGATCTATTAGATCCTATTGATCTATTGAATCTATTAATTCAAGTCATATTTTGTATAACATAACACAAAAACTTTTATTTATTTTTGTTTTGTTTCTTTAAACATTTTTGTTTTAACTAAAATTTTATGTTTTTAACTTAAAAAAAAATGCATTTTACAAACCTTAAAGCAGTAAATCAGTAAATCAGTTAATCAAACCACCCACCCACCCTTCTACCCATCAGTATATATATATATATATATATATATATATATATATATATATATATATATATATATATAATATATATATTATATTATATATATAATATATATTATATACTAATAATATATATAATATATATATTATATATATATATATATATATATATATATATATATTATATATATATATATATATATTATAATATATAATATATATATATATATTATATAGTATATATTAAATATATATATATATATATATATTATATATAGAACATAACAAACCTAACATATCTTACACACGAGATAAACCTGTATATTAATAAAGTTTCCTTACTTGTCTACAGTAAGTAGCTAACCTTGATGCAATATTATCCTATTAACCTTTTTCAAGCATATCTCTAAAATATTAAGTGTCATTTTTTACATTAGAAAATGTGTAATATTTACGGAAGAACTAACAAAAATTTATCCTCAACCTAGCCTAACTGTCATAGAGCATTAATTAACAAAGTAACTAACATTAGAAGTTTCAACTTACCAGGAGATGTCAACGTAGTTATTATTATTTTTTTTTATTATTTTTAATATTATTATTATTTTTTATTATTTTTATTATTATTATTATTATTTTTATTATTATTATTATTAATTATTATTAATTATTATTTTTATTATTATTATTATTATTATTATTATTATTATTATTATTATTATTATTATTATTATTATTATTATTATTATTATTATTATTATTATTATTATTATTATTATTATTATTATTATTATTATTATTATTATTATTATTATTCCACATATATCTCACAACACCAATAACTCTTGCGATCACTTTGCCTCCAGGTCCACAACTAGAACTTTAGGTCGGTAAAATGCTCTCTTGAGAGGGTGGATACAAAGAACGTGAGAAACAAGTCATTCAAAGGCGTGTGAAAAAGATAATTAGCTTTGGAGGGGAATAAACAAAGAACGGATATCAATTACATGAACATCTGTTGCTTTGTTCTGACAATGGATGAATTCGGTTCAACATCTCATACGTGAAGGGTAAAATTGCGATGCGTATAAACATGTATGCAAACACATCCACACAGTAAATATACAGAGCACACACACACACACACACACACACAAATATATATATAAAGAGAATAATAACAATTAAAAAGAAAAGTAATAAGAAATCAAAATGTTTATATTAAATAGTGCCAAAAAATAATTGCGAAAAACATAAATAATATTAAAGCTGACACCGTGAAAGATCATATAATAATCATTTAAAATTGTTTAAAATATACTTATTATTAAGCAGGTGTGAAAACATCAACAATATATATATACTATATATAATATATATATATATATATATTATATATATATATATATATATATATTATATATATATACTTATAATATATATAATATATTATATATATATATAAATATATATATATAAAGAAGAATAAAAAACTTAAAAACATAATAAGAAAGCGAAATGTATTAAGTAAAGTTCAATAATTATTGGTGTCAAATTGTTAAAATATATCTTATTATTAAACCAATATTTACTAACTCGACAATG
>JABUQX010033032.1:0-2500 GCA_015478945.1 Trachelipus rathkii
AGAGATTATATCCGGTTAGCAAAAAGCAGAGTTATAATAAGATGGTCTTTAGTAATTAATTTGACCGCGGTGAAATGTAGGGTCGACAGGAGATTTTACTCTCCCACAGCAGGATATTATACAACGCCGGACTCCGCGTCGCTTGAGGAGTTGAACAAGCAGCCTGAGACTTACTTCGATACCATCACTTTCCCAAAATAACGAGACGTTCAAGCAAGCTTTAAAGCATCTCGAGGTTTCGAACCGCACTAATTTGCTGACGTAGACTTCAATAGACCTGGCCCCATCAAACGTTATTAGCATTAGGGTCCAAACAGACATTTATACTCTCCGCCAGCCAGGCTACGAACGCTGGAACAACCGCGTCATCTTTTGGATGGTAAACACAACGCCCAGCCGAGAGTATCACAAATCACCAGCCACATAAATATAATATTTATATAATTATATAGTTATATATATATATATAGATATATAATATATATACTATATAATTTATATATAAAGTATCATAGTCAGGTTCCCCAGGACCTTACATATATATATTATATATAATTATATATATAATACTATTATATATCATATATATATATATAATATTAATATATAAATATAAATATATAGTATAATATAATATTAGTAGGCCTTGTAGGGGTGGGTCGTGTGCTTGTGCTGGTCTGTGTTGCTGTGTGTGTGTGTGTGTGTGCTTGCTTTGGAAGAAGAATGATGTAGTTTTTTATAAAGAATTCAGGTATTCCATGTAGATAGAAGAGGTATTGGGAAATTTGTGTATTTGATTTGAGACATGGAGTCATTCATGGTGGCACCGTTCTTCTGTCAATTAGAAAGAGTAAAACATGAGAGGAGGAGTGCTCCCGAGAGGTCACCTACAGAACATCAGATATCTACTAAGCCTGTTACTGGACTCTGTTCAAAATGAAGAGAAGAAATAGAGGGAAAGACTTGAATACCGGTGATATGGAGTGACATATTGATGAATCATCCTGAAGCATAAAACAGTAGAAAAAAAAAGAGTTGAGAATAGAACAGATCCCTGAGGAATACCACTAATGATTGACCGTATTATCATTACCCACCTACAGTAGTTATATACCACCGACCAAAAAGAAAAAAGCAAAAGAAACCAACCAGAGAGAGAAAACTATACCATCATCAAAGCAAAAAGTTTCAGAATACAAGAACACTGACCTTTACAGTGATCCAATTGGATATATACAAAATTTATCGAAATGTTAAAGAACAAGACCAAGGATCACAGAGAAGAGAAAGAGGATTATCATTTCTGAAGAAAGTCATACTGGCATTTTGATATAAGATTAAAAAGAATTAAAAGTTTCCAAAAATCTTTTCTCAACTATTTAAACTCCAAATAATATATCATGTTAATATATCTACGTATAAATATATATAATACTATAGTATATATAATCGATATATATAATCGATGAAAATATTAGCTATTTTTCCATAAAGTATATACTACACCTAACTACTATAATATATATATGATTATATATTAATATATAACATGAAGTTTACAACACTTCTGTATATCGCTACGACCACAGTATCATATTCAAATAAAATAATTCATATAATACTATATATTATATATATAGATATAAACATATATCCTGGATACGCTATAGTATATATATAATATATATATATCATATCCTATATATAATAATATATATATATATTATAATATGATATATATATATATATATATACTAATATATTATATACTACATCATCATCATGCAATTATATACATATAAATACATAGTTACTATATTATAAATATAATATATATATTAAAATATATATATATATATATAACCAATAATATATGATAGTATACTATATACACTACAACTACTAGGATATAATAAATATTACATATATACTATATTATATATATCATATATATATATACTATATATATATATATTATATATCTATATAAATATATTATACGTAATATAATCAATATTTATATTAATATACTATAATTATAATATGTATATATTATATAATATAGTATTATATGTAGTATCAGGACTGTTTCTATCCATCAGTTTTTTCAGAAAAAGTAGAAAAAAATAATAATTTAAAACGTCTAAATAATCTATATATGGGCTAAGGACCGAATCCGTGTAAAATTGTCAAGTCTGTACGCATGTAATATAGAGTGTGGTCACCACCAACCAGGTAGACGCCGATATACGGCTTACCTTTGTTGATTGATCTGACAGGGATTTAGCCTAACAAACGTTGGGCGACCAAGACGCACTGGAGTCGGTCTGTTTTACCGACAGACACAGACCTGAGCGTGCTTGCGCATCGACACAAACACCTATATCTAGTTATTCGAGCTATGTATAACCTACCATTTTATTACAAAAAATATGTATTAAATAAAATATAATTTTTCCTAAAACATTATTGATTAATATATTCATTGAGTATTACAGAT
>JABUQX010033032.1:7500-20646 GCA_015478945.1 Trachelipus rathkii
AAAATGCCTTTGTAATTATGGGGCAACTCGCCTATTGGGCGCTTTGCCACAACCAATGACAAGTTTAAAACACCTTTTCACTACTAATGAATTAATTACATGTAGTAATTTATTATATTTCAATTATTATTATTACTTATATTTCATGAAAAATTATTATCTATATATTAGACACGTAGCCCACCAATGAATAGGTGAACAAGCTCTGTCTTCAAAAGATAACTCGACACTCCAGCCATATTTGTGAGTGGAGGTAAGAAAACCGTGTAATGTCACTACGAAGATGTGGTTATGACGAATTGAGCTCAGGCGGGTTAACCCGGAACTCGCCGCCCTTATCTAGGATTAAGCACGGTGGTCGAAGAGTCCGTAGACAGAGGTTACGTGCCATCTGCACCCGTCCCGAGAGGTCGCTGGCCCCTAAAAACAAATAGGAGAGATGTTTCATATGAAGGTTGAAACTTGGAGCTTGCATAGATTGAGTTTGGAAATTGAGGTAGAGACGAGGACTGCACGGCACGGGAGGTGCTAGGAGCCAGCTTCCTGCAACCTCCTTACATCTTCATTGCTGCATCCTTACAATAATGTAAGTTAGTTTTGAAATTAAATGATTGTGTTGAGATCGCATGACATCGTATCCCCCTAGACTACACGTACATTTACCAATTTATTGTTAAATACTCCTGTATTCCATGACGATACACTCGTCTGTATTGTTATAGAGGATTAACGTGCGCGTCCGCGTGGCGAGCATCCGCGGAGTCGTCCGGCCCCCTAATAAATAGAAAATATAATTGAACGGATTTGAAGATTTAGAGCCGTGCCAAAGAACGAGGGTAGTGAGACTAGAGCAGGAGGCTAGGTCAACTCCGTGAGTGCGGAGCGAGAGTGGAGCCATCTTCAGGGCACGCACCGGGGGTGCGCTGTAGCCGCGGGAGTGAGTGTGAAGTTATATGAGTAAATTTTGATAATTAGGCGATTAGTTTAGAGGACATCTGTTTTCCCCCTCAAATTTGGCATGCTAGTGTGTCCTATGAGCGCTCACACTCCGTCGTAGACAGAGCGTTACGAGCGAGCAGTCAACGCTGATCGCGGTTCGTCGTGCACAAACCAGAAACGGCCTTTCAAATTATGAACAGGCAAAAATCGCCCACACCGCCAGTGGGTGGAGAAATTTGGAGATTGCAATAGAGGAGGAAGGAAGTAAGTAAGGATTCAAAGTCGGAAGTCGGAGCCACAATGCGGGTGCTGGAGCCGTGCTGTGCCGAGTTAGGTAATATTTGTAAATATCGGCATAATGAGCACAACTATTGAATGAATATACAATGTGAGTGAGGTATAATATACAAAAGCCTGTCCCGAACTCGGTAGGCGCATCGGCCCTATCCATGTGGGCATTCATGTACCCTCAAGTCCCAGTCGCGGGCACAGAATGTGGCTTTTCATCTGAAATAAATAAAATGCGATTTTACTGCGAAAGAAACTTATCGGTGACTAGAGAGCATACATTAAGGGGAATATCAAAAGACTCTTAGGTGTATAACCATATGCGCATTGAAAAATTAAAAAATTGACAACAAAAGAGTCGGAAGATACCTTATAAAACTTCATTTCGAAAATCGTGTCCTGGCAGCCTTGCCCCACACTTAACCCAGGGGCTAGTACTTTAAAGTACGTGCGTGATAATAAACACCCGTAGGCGTCTTGTATTTTAATTTATTTATTTCTATTGTAAATTTAAATCACTTAAATATAACAAAAAAAAAATTAAAAAAAATAATAAAAAATATAAAGAAAATAATAAAAATCAAAAATCAAATAAAATCAAACAAATCATGTTTCTTTAATTAAAAAATCAGAACATTAAAAATGCAGGATTTGCTTTTATAGTCATGCCATCACTGGAAGCTGGTTGAAGGGATTTTTGATTTTAAAGAAAAAAAATCATTTTTTATGTTTGATTTTATTGCTATTTTATTATTTTATATTCTCTTTTATCTAATTTTTCAGAATTCGTGGACGTCGACCGCTCAAATGAGTAGATATAAATATAGAGTGGTACTACTTATATATATATAATACTATAATAAGTAATGTCTCACCACTATATACCCCTAAATTAGAGATTAATAATGTGTAATATATATATATATAGTAAATTATATAATATATATATATATATATATAATAAATATATATATATATATATATAGATATAATAGTATTTTTATTCTTATAGATGTGAGTATATATATATATATATATATATATAATATATATGTTATATATTATATATATATATATATATATATTATATAATATAATATATAGTTTATATATATATATATACTATATATTAGAAATAGTATATATATATTATAGCTTGATTATTAGCTAAGTTAGTACTTATATATATTAATAGTATATACATGTAATATATATATATATATATATATATATATATATATATAAACATTTAATATAAAGTAGTAGTGAGAGCGCTAGGGCTTTAAATATAGATAACTAAAAAGGGGTGATACTTATACCATATTAATTATAACCACTATATATATAACATATATATACTTATATGTTTATATATAAGAGATCCGAAAGAAGACGCCAGAATCCAATCTAGATCAGACAATGACAGTCAAGGAACAAAGATGATGAGAGGACAACATTAAGAGGAATTATCAAAAGAATATTTAATATAATTGTAATGTAATTAATGGATAGTAATTTATAAATTAAAGAAGAAATTAATATGGCGCTAACGCTAGACTGTCCCAGTCAAACCAACAATAATTAATAATTAAGATAATAATTAACAAGCGCATGAATTACCGCTTGTTGTCTCTCTTCAGAGGAAGTGTCCCAGTCAATCCATTATAATTAAGAAAATTTCAAGAATCTTATAAATATAGCAATGTTTAGTATTTCCAAGTGTAGTTAAATAATAGGACCCCGTTCTCTAGTCAAGCCCATAATAATTAATCTATCTCGGCAAGAATAATAATTAAGAAGCTGGATTAACCTCTCTCTAGAATGTCCCAGCCAACCCATAATATATAAGAATAATATTTAGGAAAGCAGCAATGTTCTATTTAGACACGCGGCCAGTCCAAGCCAATAGAGAGGAGGCTTTATCATTAGTTTAATAGAGAGAGCTTCCATGGGTGGCCCCACGGCTAGAAATGTCCTAGTCAAACCCATAATAGAATATCCAAATAAGAAAGAATAGACCTCAACTTTATTATAGAGCCCGTATGGCCTATCTAGACTGTCCCAGTCAAAACACAATTAAATAATTGAATAATAGAAAGTTCATCACTACACTCTCACGCGCAGAGCGCCCACATTGAGAGAAACCCTTCTAGAATGTCCAGTCTAACCTCATAATAAATAAGAATAGATGATTGAGAAACCGCATGGTCCATTTTAGACTGTCCCGCAAACCAATAAAAATTAAATATTAAGAAGCCGCATTGGCCACTCTAGAATGTCCCAGCGCCAACCCAAAGCCCCATAAATAAAATAATAGAAGTAAAGAATATACTTAAGAAAAATAAATGGGCCCTAGCTAGCATTGGCTCAGTGCAACAAACGATCAATTAATTAATAATTAAAAATATAACTAATGATAAGCGCACTGTTCTATCACTCTTGATTCACGCCCACCACTCGTGACAAGGTGTCCGGTCAACTCATAATAAAATTAAGAATAATACTTAAGAAGCCACAATGGTTCTTATTTTGACTGTCCATGTCAACCAATAATGTTTATAAAAAAATTGATAGAGCAGCATTGGCTCCTCTATAATGTTCCCATGCTGGCGTTGGTCCACTATCGATCAAAAGCGGTTTCAAGAACGGAGATTAAGAGAAGTAATTTTTATATTAATAATGGTAATTATTAATGATAATATTTAATAATTAAGAAAGCCACATGGGCCGTTTTAGCCCTGAAGAAAGGTCAACGGGGAGTTCCAGAGTATGGAATTTAATAAATTAACGGAAAAATGTACACGAAGTCGCGACGGGATCTTGCGCGGCGCCATCTTACAGAATACGAATGTCCCAGGATAGGTCAATCCATAATAATTTATCCACACAGTTAAGAAATAGAATACAGATGAAGGTGTGTGGCGGTCGCCGTAAACGAGGATGTAATAGGCGGAGTCAGCATGGGAGTGAAGTTTTCGTGAAATTTGTTCGGCGGAGCTCTTTACTCGCGGGTAGGACCGATGAATACAGGCCGTAGGCAGAGGTCAAAAACAGGATGAGAGCAAGCGTTACGCGCGAAAAAACTTTCTGTGTACGGCGATTAATACACCGGGAGCGGGCCGCCGAAGCCGTTCAAACAGATATCAAATTGGAGAGGCGTGGGAGTGGAGCCCGCTCTGTGATCACACGAGTACTTATACAACTTACGCCATTTTCAGCGATTGAGCCAGCGCGAGGCAACGAGTCATTTCAGGTTCAGGTCCAGGGGGTTGGTTGATTTCCGGGTCCGCAGAGATAGACGGGGTATAAGTGCTACGCAGCTTATGAACGAGAGTAAGGATACACCACCCTCGCCGTGAAACATAAGAATGAAGGGCATCCGCCGGCGACGGGAACACGTCAGTAGCAGGAAAGACATTGGAAAGTAAGTGGCCCGTGAAGGAAGACCAGTCTGCTTTGTCAATAGCGCCAGCCAGAATAAGGTTGGTAGCTGCGGACCGGGGCTGAAGGATGTAATCACGATAGGGTATGTGGTCACTACCAACAGAGGAAAGACAAACCTTTCCACCCAAAACACGATCTAAAGAACGAGATGGAACAGAACGAGACTCAACACAGGAAGAAGTGCCTGTATCAAAAACGTTCAAGGAGGGAAGGGCCCGTGTTGAGGACATCCCATTGAAAAATTTTTCCTGCAAAATATCCAACAAACCAATCGGCATTGGGGGCGTAACAGAGTCCTCCCCGCACAAAGGATGCGGAGGTTAAAGTCCCGGGGATCAACATGGGACGGCGGGAGACCCACTCGGTGAAAAAAATCAGCACCTAGGTCTTTCCTAGGGTTATTTCTTGGGTACAAGGCAAAAGGCGCCAGGTACATTGCTGAGCACAGCGTAAGCGGCGCTTCAGATGGATACGATCCGCTACGGCCAAGAGATGCAGTGGGAGAGGGGGAATGGGAGAAATGGGCAGACTCGTGAAGCACGGCACTCGTCGATGGCCTCTCCATGTTCTCTGGCAAGACCGGAGAGAAGTTAGAACGAGCAAAAACTGAAGGGGTTCCCTGTACTCTTGAACGTCTACAGCAACATGACGGTCACGAGTCCCATAGATTGCAAACTTCTGTAAATACAAACACCCAAGGGACTGATGATCGACAAGTAATTTTTTCAGCTCTTCGTAATTAGCTACGCAATTGGCAAAATATCACGACAGTTCAATTGGAGGAAACGTGCCCCATAAACGGGAATCAATCAATGGTCAGGACGATCCGTGACAAAAGTCACGATTTTTTGGGATGTGGCAGTCGTCTCAGAGGTTAAAGGCGGAAGGTCCCGTAAGCCGTCGGACGACCCACCGACAGGAACCTCAAACCCCCGGAGGGAGAGGAAGATCACGCAGCAGGGATATGTGGGGCCCCTTTGTTTTACGAAAAGGGGGTTCTAGGGCACATTGGTTAGATACCGGCTGCGCGCACAGAGGGCGCCAATTGTCACCACATCCGACATGTTGCGAGAGAGCATTCTCACCACTTTCAGACGGCACTCACTGCCAGAATCTCTCTTATCTATTGTTGGGGACGTGTCCTGCCCAGGAGGAGCCCTAACAGAGGGCTGGAGAATGAGAAGAGGAGGAGAGAGAGTAGAATGGCATCGCGGAGTGGAGCGCAGAGCACCTCGCGCGCCGCACGCCCGACTCGTGTCCACGCAAGCGTCCGCCGCAAAATCCGTTGAAGCGGTCCGAGCCATCGACAGTAGAGGCCATCGAAGAAGAAAGCTCAGTCGACGGGGGTTCAAAGTCAAAGGGGTGGAGGAGAAGACGCAGGAAGGGAAGACTCCGTCCGCCGCCCTCCTGCGGATCCACGGGGACCAGCAGCCACCCACCCTCTACACATGACCATACGAGAAGCGGTCGTTGGGCCACGTCTACCCGAAGGAAGACTGCGAGGCGAGCGGGCGAGGTGTCAATCGATACCTCCACGGGATCTCGCCCTTGGGAGCGGGAGAGGACAAATCAGGAGGGTGTCACGCACCCGCGCCGACAACAGCCGCACGGAAGAAGAGTAGTTCGAAGAGTGCTATTCCGCGCGATGGCATTCCGGTGGTGTAATATATCACTATTTCAGAGTTACTCGGCTGAGTCAATGGCGAGTAGCCACACGACGGGCGTCGGTGTAAGTAGCCGAAACTATTACAGAAAACAGGGCCATCAGAAGGATCCGGACCAACCGGTCCGAGATCGGCACAGCGGAACGTGTAGTTCAGCGCGGCGAGCCCATTTAGGCAGGACACGAGGACAGTTGTTTGTCTCCAACCCAGGAACACAACGGTTCACGGGATCCTTCTGCTTCAAAAAGTCCGCAGCCCGATAAGCAAGCGAGTAAGGATGTCTGTCCCGGGAAGATCCGCCCTTGAACGGACTCTCTCGCAACCGTGAAGAGGGACCTGGGTTTCCCCGGGAACAGAAGCAAGGGACGTATCCGGTGTAGACGGTCAGGATAGGCTCCGACGAGGACAAGGACGTTCGCCATCGACCTCAGAAACGGAACATGTCGCAAAAATCAGATATCTCCTTGGGAGCAGCATGGACCTCTACAAGCAGAGGAGCATGGAGAGAGGGTCGTGTGTGTCGGCGAAGAACGACGAGTGGTCCGGTGGACCATTTCGGGAGAGTTGGGAGGACAATTGTCCAGAGCCACGGGAACCACCGAAGCAGGTGATCCGGTAACTGGCAATGGGAAAGCCAAACGGTCGAACGTGGAAAGCGGACAAGTTCCGGACACAACGAACGGGGGCGATGGGCAAACGGTAGAAGCAATCCGCCACGATGGAGTGGACGTGCAGCTGCGATAAGAAGTAGGAAGATGAGGCAGATCTCTCTAGCCGCGAGTAGCCTCACAGCATGGTCCATACCCTATTAATGAATGGCGTACTGCTCAGGATTTCCTTCTCCAACGATGCGCACCAGAACAATGTACAAAGAGGGGAGGCTAGGGTGAATTGCCCTTTGCAGTTAGGAAAGGGACAACTTTTGGAGAGGATCTCTGTACCACAAAGAAACATCCCGGAGTCGGGGGAGGAACATAGTCACATTCCTCGGAACTATGATGGACGTCCTGCGGGAGTGAGCAAGACAAATATTCTTGGGGTGACTCAATTTGAGTGCGCCACATTGATTATATATCATCTTCTCGGGGAAGGGCACCATAAGTCCGAACCGTGTGCAGGTAAGAGGGTGGGGCTACCAAGGTGGTTTACCTTGAGATGGAGGGAAGGCACAAGATGTATTATGCGCTCACAGTAGATCCAGACTGGAGCGGTTGAAGCAATTGCACTCCCTTACGCAGGGGGGACGATAGGTAATCGGCGAGTGCACACGAGGTGCACGGTGGATATAATGTGAAAGCCTGTAAATAATAGGAATGTCAATCGAAGTAATCGGAAACAGAAAACTCGGCGCATATATGGTAACCCTTCGCATTTGTCGTTAGCGACGAACATCAATCAGGTTTAGAGAAAACTCTGATAGGGGCGCCTGCTTCCCAAATGGGATAGGGAGAGCGAGAGTACGTTGCTCTCTGGGTACGAGAGGCGCACGATCTAAGAGGGAAGTTCCCGGGCACCGCGATGTAGTCTCTCGCCAGTAGCCCTGTTGCTCAGTAGTTTGCCAAGAGGCAGCTTCCAAAGCATATCCATAAGAGCGGACTTGATTTAGAACAGAAGTAACAGTAGGAAAGCCGTCGGCTAGAGATGAACGTTGAAATCCACACACAGATAGTGTAAGCGGGGGCGTAGGGTTAATGCGAACCCGGGGACCCCTGGAGGGGGGTTGGAGAAAATGATTTAAGAGGCGCGTCACGGGCTTATTTACTGGTGTTTAGAGAAGGAACCACTGTACTGGTGGGCGAGCGTGCGACCTATAGTGGTGCATACGTAAAAAGATAGAAGAGACAAGGGTAGTACCTGAGGGCCACAACACCTCACCGGTCTAGAAGGGGCAGTCACTGAAACGGAAGAGCACATTAGCCTAAAATGCGTCTGGTGCAACTCGAGGGCAGCGACGTGGGTGAAGGAGTGGAAGTGACCAATCATGAAAACAACGGGGGCCATCCAAAAAGAGAAGCCCTGCTAGGTGCAGGCCTGGAAAGGAGAGCGCGCGCGACCCTAGAGGGAACGCTCGGTTGGGGACCCGCCCAGATGGTGATGCCGCCTTATCTGGGCGACGAGTATGGCGGTAAAACTTAAATACTTTCTTCCCCACTCGCCCAAGCTCCTAGCAGAAACATCCACGCAACGCTGCCATAAATAAACAGATGATGAGTAGTGTTGAACCCTACAGACTAACGATATTGGGAACAAATTTAATAAACCACAATGACTTATTTCATTTATTAATCCCGGCAGCGTAACCGCAGTAACCGCGCCCAACCACCAGGCCCAGAGCAAAACCACCCTATCCCCCTTCCTATATCACATCAACGTGCCCGTGGGCGATGGCGCCAGCTCGCGCTAGTGGCTCGGGAAAGCCCCCGGAACTCCGCGTCCAGTCCCAAAGATGGAAAATAAAAGCCGTGCACCACACGGATAAGACACGCGAAGCCCAAGATTATGCGCCCAAAGGCAGGACAGCCTCCTCAACAGGTGGGCGCGCGCAAGGTTCGGGGAACCCCTACAATGAGGCGGCCCTGGAGAAAAGCAAGAAAAAACATTTTAACACTTCCTCACACTACGTAGAAGAGAGGAGGAGCAATGTGGGAGCGCCCAGAGGCACACACAGCGAGAGGCAGGAACCAACAGCCCGGTAGCCACCAGGAAGCAAGGGAAATGGGGAGACTCTCAGAAGAGAGAGAGAGACCAGGGATACGTAGGGTAGTAAGTAAGAAAACGGAGAAGGGACATAAACTGAGGAAGGGAAGGGAAGGGGAACGAAATAATAATAATAAGAATAAAATAGAGAAAGTACAAAAAAAATAAATAAAATATAAAATATATAATAATAAGAAAATAATAAAAACAAAAGGAATAAAAATAAGAAAACAATAATCAAACTAAAATAAGAAACTAAAGAACATAAAATGGAAAGAAGGGGAAAACCACAAAAAGGGGAAAATCAACGAAAACAAAAACGTACAACCACTTCGCAGATACCCTTCGGAAAAGGTATCTGAGCCCCCCCACCCCGACAAGGTGGGGTAGGAAATTGGAAAAGGCTTGCAAATAATAATAATAATAATAATAATAATAATAATAGATATAATAATAATAATAATAATAATAATAATATTAAAATAATAATAAAATAATAATAAAGCTATAGTAAATAAGTGGAATATCATAGTAATCACTGACTGAGAGGAGAGAGAGGCCCAGCCAGACAGAATGCCCGTGTGGAATGGTACGTTATAGAGTTAATTACTCTTATGGTCTAGAGTGATTCATTATATCTACACAGATCTCAGAGGATGATCGTGCAGGAGGAGAGATAACTTCAGGATTGAGGAGTGTTTTAGGATAAGGTAATTCCACCTAAGAACATACGTTCAACTGGTACAGAGGAAGGTAGCGAGTAATGTTTTATGGTAATTTCGGATGAACCGAGAAGGTTGTCATATCTATAGTGGTTTTCTAAACTACTGAATTGATTCAATACCTCGAGCTTCAAGATCGCAGGAAGTGGCCGAGTGGGGCTATATCTGATCGATCTAGTCAATTTATCACCCACGTGTGACAGCGTCTAGGGAGAGGTCCAGACCACACGAATCCAAAACAATCACCACCATCAGATACCCCGCCGCCGCTAGAGATATCGTCTTGTTGATCATCAACAAAACTTTTCATTGCAAGTATTAGCGATTTTTTACCATTTCCTGTTGAGTTTTGCAGGTCTATGAAATATTAATTTCCAACCACCGCAACTTGAAATATTGTGGGTAACAGTCTCAATAATCGCGAAAATAACTGGTTGTTCATTAGCTAAGGTCAGGTAGTTTTGATACCAAAGTGTAGTGGATTACAATACTTCAACGTTTTTAGTTTGTAATTGTTTTAGCTTGTTCTCAACTGTTAGAAGTATTGGCAACAATTCTCCATAATATCAGTATTTGTTTCCTTGCAATCGATTAATTGCCGTCGCAACTGGTATCAAGACTGCAACGTACTCAATAAGAAATCAATTTCGTATGGCCTGAAGGTTGGGAATTCATAAGCAGTCATCAAACGCAATGTTTTACTTTGTGTTTAAGCAGCAGTAAAAGTGAATCGAAGAGAGAATTCCACCTAGTTGGACAAAGTAATTTAACAGTGCAATTCTATACATTATTAATAACCTGGGGAGATTTCGGACGTTTGCTCTTATTCAACAGTGCTCAACACTTTCCCATTGCTGAATGACTAACATTTGGAAAGAGAAAGAGCCCGACATCCACTCACGACTATGACAAACGACACTACTAGCCCAATCAGGCAACAAAAGCTGGAGAGCGAGTTACATATACCCAATCATCTACTGTTGGAACAGGAATAGATGTTTTTCTTGCTTTTTACTTCTAAGTTTTTGAATGTATTTACAATTTGCATTTAAATACTAAAAAATAGTTCAATACTGTATTTACATACACAGAAATGAATGTATTTGTAAATACAATTTTAAATACATGAAAGTTTTTAAATACTACCCATCTCTGTCAATGGATCATATTGAATCGCCTTGGGAAGAGTCGTTGTGCCTCTGTCCTAACTTTCGGACCACTCTCCAAACTGACGAGGCGGATGCTAAGAAGCTAACTGTGGATACAAGTCCGAAAATACGATTTGCATTTTATTACGATGAGATCTAGGTACCGACATTTCGAAAAGAATTTTTTTGAAAGTAGTGGGGTTTCCGTTTGTATTATTTGTACATTTTTTTCTACTTTTTGCAAGCCACACCCAAAAAACCACCAAGGAGTGGCGTCCTCTAATCCGCTGAAGATCGAGGGTTACATGCTTTCTCAACAGAAATACTGGTGTAAATAAAAGGCAAATAAATGCCTTGGTTTCAATCGAAAACTTTTCTCTTAAAGGGAAGAGAGTAAATGAGTTGCATTGTAAAACGCTGTCCAATCCGCCCGGTCGTATCTCCAACTTGCAATCAATAAAATTGGTTGAGAATCGAGTGGGAACAAACGCATTAACGTATGAGGAACTAAAGATGCCTCGGCTTTCAAAGGTAGATACTCCTGTATTTAAGCAGCACCGTGAGAACTAATCTATCAGTGCTTCATTGGGTGAAGTAAAGTCATCATCTTAAAGTAATTCAGCTCAGCAGTACGATAGGAAATGGAAGCTGCTGGAGAAGATTCTCCAGAGAGTTTAGACTTTATCAAGAATATGGGCAGCTGTAACGTATTGAGTCAAGTGGGTTCTCGTTGCTACTGAATGTAGGATTGTCCCAGAAAGTCTTGTGAATGTAGAAGACTACGTCACCTCTGTCAGAGATTCCGCTGTGAGTGGATTTCAGGCTAGTTTCATATCCAGAGGGTGGAATAATGCCACAAACTCATTAGCTAACATGCATCAAAAACCCAGTCCATAAAAATGAAAAAAATTAATAAAATTAAGATTTAAACTTTTTCCAATATTGTGTACATTTTTAATGAAAATTCTAGCTCGAACATTTACTACTTACTGAACGTTTAAAAAGTTTTAAATACACTGAAAATTCTAAATATAAAAATGTATGGACAAGACATCTGACTATCAGAATCTTTCAAGCTATTAGAAATATTCCGTAAGGTCATTTCAGAGTGAAAAATTGAATAAAAGGATATAAAAATAAAAAAAAAATATAAATATATTTAACAAATATAATACAAAAAAAACAATAATTAACAAACTAAAAGGTAAATATACCAGACAACAAAGTAGATCCATAAATAATTTTTTAACATAAAAAATATAATCGTTAACAAAATAAACCTAAATATTTAAAAATATGAAACTGATTGGAATTCAATTAATATTTTCAATTCAAACTAAAAGGGCCATTTCGCCAGAGGTAAACACCATTAAATAAAAAAATATGGTATGTCAACTGTGGAATATAATATGTGTGCGTGTGTGTGTATATATATATATATATATTATATATATATATATATATATATTATATATATATATAATATTATAATATATAATATAATATTATGTATATATATATATATATATATTATATATATATATTATATATTAAACTACCTTTTAACGTGCATTATCCACTTTTCAGAGGTAACACGGGGGACTACAAGGAAATCAAACTTTAAGGCAGGCCATATTCCAAACCAGCGCCACCAACGTGTTCGCAGTCGAGTTTTAATTCTCGCCCCCCAAGTAGATAAAAACTCCAACTGCTAACGCGGAGAATTGAACCAGCGTCCCCTCGTATGAAGAGTCGGTCGAGTCAACTCCTGCGCCACGGGCGTTCGATATATATATATATATTTATACTATATAATATATATATATATATATTAATATAATGCTATATTAGTATATATATATATTGTATATAGGAGCCTCAATCGGGCCAGGATTATATATATCGAATATGTATATATAGGCGCTAATTTCTACCGCTTCACTTGTTTGACTATTATACTATATATATAATATATACCAGGTGTAGGACCGAGTCATATAATATTTAATAATATATTATTTAGTGATGGGACGAATTGTCGAGATACGTTTTGCTTTGCCGATGACGAGAGCATTAGAAGCAAATTTTTTGCCGATGAGATGACGATGACGATTAATTGAAAAAACTATTCTTAAATACCAAAATAATACTCTCCCTTCTCTCTCTCTCTATAATATATATATATATATAACGGTGGTAAATATATATTTAGCCTATCACTTAGTATATATATATATATATATA
>JABUQX010033033.1:0-10000 GCA_015478945.1 Trachelipus rathkii
AAAAGAGAGAGTTTGGTTATTACTTGGTTGTAATGGATGTTTAATTATTGTTATTATTTTGCTTTATTATTACTGAGTTATTATTATTAGTTATTGTGTATATTTGCGAATTGCCTTGAAAAGAAAGTTGCAATTCTTTTATATTATATATTAAGTTTAGTATTTGAAAATATTGTACAGTAGAGGGAAGTGGACTGAGGTCGTTGTGTTTGCAGCTATTCATCAGTGGCAGGTTATTTCCAATGACGCTGGAATCCAAATTAAAGTACTTTATAATGAGGATTGCTCAACCAGGAATAATTAGGAGTTTGGTAACTAAAAAAGTATGAGTTGATAATCCGTTAGATTAGATAGATTGGATGGATTAGATAGATTATTGTTAAAAATAGACTGAGTTTTTGTTAATTTTATTTAATAGTATATTGAGGATTATGACATTGCAATATTAGTTATTTCATGAATTGTAGTGTAAATAACGTGATTAGGAGATTGACTAGGTGGAATTAATTCATAGTACTTTTGAAGTAGCAGATTCATAAATTTGCACGCTCTTTTGGAAACTAAGTCACCAGTGAGACATTACAAGGTTATGGGAACGTTGAAATAAAATGAATTTTCTACTAAAGAACTCTGGTGTGAAGGTATTGATGTGCTTGGTATTTCTTTTTTGATAGTATTTTTTTTAAATTTAATTAAATAAATAATTGTGGTTTTAGAGTTACAATATTATCAGGAATTAGAGGGCTAAATGCATTGATTAAGATTAACTCTAATAGAAATTGATGATTTTGAAGGGGTGTTATGGGAATGTTATTAATTATAGACATCATTTAAATATAGTGAATATTATCTTTTATGGAAAGTATCCGTGCTGTTCTAGGGACATCATTTGGGATTGAGTCCCTTGTTTTCATTTCTTCTTTTGAACGAGTAGTGGTAGCCGGGATTAAGTGGTTGTTAAGTTAGTGGCTAGTATTTCACCGGGTATAGTTGATACAGTATTCTATAGAAGTCCAGTATTTATTCTCAAGGGAAGTTCTTCAACGTAGTTGAGTACTCATTCCATGGGATGGATGATTGTGTATCGAAGGAGTTTATTATTAGAATACTTAATAGAGCAATGGCAGTAAAAAAATATTCATATTCTTTACTACAGGATTGATGAAGTGATTTAAAATTGAAAGACATAAATAAAGTTCTTACTCATTTCAACCAGTTGAAATATATTTAAATATCATGTTGTTTGGATTACTGGATTTTTGAATTCAGCTATACTGTTTAACATGTTTGGCTAATGTAACATCATTCTTGGAGGTCAGAAACAGTATAAGTCAAATATACAAAACTGCAAAGAATTATTTTTGGTAAAGATAAAGTTTTGAATTTTTCTCAACATGCATGATGTTATGATTGGGGATCCATTTTATATACTGGGGAACAAGATATTGTGGAGAGCAATACAAATTATTTTACCTTAAAATTTTTGAAACAGCATAGGTATCTGATAGATTTTACTAATGAATATGAATTTCTGAATTGTTTAAGATGAAATCTGAAGGATTGGATCAGGTGGTCAGGTGAGAAACAAGGTAAATATATTATATATTATAAGAAATTGCATGAATATGTAATATTTAATATATATAAGTTGGAAGGTATATTGACCTATATGTATTATTAGTATTAGATATAATATATATGATATATAAATAAACTTCTGCGTATATCTTATTAAATCCATTATTAGTATATAGGTAAAAGCGATAGCAATCTTATCAATACAAGGGTATCAATACAATATATAATATAATATCAGTATATATAAGTAGTATATATTATAATATATGAATAGTATATATATATATAAATATAATATATTATATATTACATATACATATTAGGTTATATATAGTGAATATTAGTATTAGTAGTGATATATATATATATATATATTTATTATATTAGTATTTTATAGTATATATTAATAATATAGTATATTAATATATAAGTAAATATAGACAACTATATATAATAAGCAGTAGAGTAGTACTATATTAATATATAAGTTAGTATTATAATTATATTAATAGTATATATAATATTTATATGATAATATAAGCTTTTATATAATATAAAATCTATATAAATAGTATATATATTATAATATAGTAGTATGATATTAAATGATTAAATTAACTAAATAACTAATATGATAGTGTATATAATGATTTAGTGATAGTAATGTGTAGTAGTATATATATAGTAGTTTAAGTTGTGTATATAACCGGCGCATTGAAAAAAATATAGAGACAGAGGCAGTTTCATATTTATGTATAACCTGATATTTCTGAACATCCTTTTAAAGTGGACCATTACATTAAATTATCCCCAATATTGTAAGGATGAAAGAGTGCATGCGTTTCTGAATTCGGATGAGGTCTATTGATTCATATTACTTTTTATTTTTTTTAGACCTCGTAAAGCTGGGTGTCTTATAATTCCTGGAGTTTTATCATTTTCGCCCCTCGGTTTTCGTTTTATTTCTTTAACTTTCACCTAAGCTTCTTACATACGTCGTCTTCAATTTTATATTTTTTCTCAGTTTTAAGTTATCTTCTTAATTTTTTTTTTGGGATCAATTTTTTGAGTGCTTCGAATGCTTCTTGGGAGAGTGAAGAATTTAAGTTGTGGCATTTGTAGTTATAAAGTTCAAGGATAATATACTATAGTAAGCTATGTTTAGTTTAATTCATCACACTTTCTCCTTATATATATATATATACTATATAGTATTTTATATATAATATATATATATAATAATATATATGTATATATAATATGATATATATTATATATATTAATATGTATATATATTATAGTAGTATGTGATAATATATATATATATATATATATATATATTATATATATTTATATATATAATATAATATAATAGTAGTATATTATGATAATATTAAGTATATAAACGTATATAATAAGATATAAATAGATAAGTAATGATAAAGTTATTATATATATTATATTATATATTAATAATGATATATATTACGACCTGCAAGGGAGTATTGATTCTCATTGTGGTATTACGCTCTTAATTATAAACTTGTGCATGGCATAGGGAGATGAGAACCAGATGTCAAGGGTCTTTATGTGTGTCCTTCCGTCCCCAACACGTGTAAATGCTGCAATTTTGTTGTGCATTCATGCATTAATATTGTACAAACATCATTAACTTTCAATCTTTCCTATTCCCTCATTTTTTCTATCAATTTCCGTTTATTCTCACCTTCTTTATCACAGTTTCTAACTACTTTTTTGAATTTTAACCAATTAATCCCATTCTAAGTGATTGTATGATGATTGCCCTCTCATTTTTTTACCGTCACAGCCCTTGGCCTAATCGTGCCATCTTCCCACGGTGGGCTTTTTGGTTACGTCCAGCACTGGTCCGGTCTGCAGGATGAGCGTGAAACAGTGGAGAAAAGGAGAAAAGACCTGTCGGGATTAACTCAGACATGAAAAAAAAAAACACCTTTTCTTATACATCTAATGAATGAGGCTAATGTACAGTTAAGGTATTGCAATGAAATAAATTTAAAGCAGAATTTTGACTAATAAAAAGAAAATAAATGGACTCATTATCAAATGTCGATACTCCACTCAATTTCATCATTCAACGCAATAGGATTTTTTTTAACGGCTATTTAAATTAATTAAATATTATAAATAATTACGCTATTATCCTTAATTTTTTTTATAGGCACTTTTGTTTGTTCATATATAGCAATGCCAATAGGGTTCTGACCTTTATTCTATGTTCAATTATAAATTAAATTTCTAGAACAGGTTCTTCCAATCGTATTAGGGTCTCTGGTGGTGGAGAAGACTCTTTTGTCCCCAACGCCGGCCTGGTTTTCACTATAAAAACTACGCTTGAAAGAAGCAATGTTTGTTGTTTAGGGATTTTCAAAATTGTTTCATTGGTCATTCTCCCATATTTTATTGTTCTTAAATTGATGGTTTTAGAACTTAAACTATAATCGAATAAAAGAATAATTCTTCAAGTAAATTTCGAATTCAAAGGTTTCTTGCGATAGTCTACAACTTTCTTAGAAATCATCATGAAATTATATGGCAGGCTGCAAAGGTGGATGGCTAATGAAGAAGGACTATTTGCATTGGCATATTTCTTGACTTAATGTTTGTTAACTATCCTATTTTTTGACTATATGGGAGACTATGATGAGATGAATAATGAGAGAAATTAGTTAACTTCGTTTATTAATAGATAATTGATAATCGATTTGTAGGTTGGAGTTAAGCACAAACCCAGTGTAGGTGCAGAACTCTTTATTGCTTATACATTTGTAGATGTTCTTATATTCACTAATCTTGAAACTTTGATTGGAATAGACGTGGCACGCGTGAGATCGGTGGTCATTGTTGCTTAATACGTAAGCTGCTAAACTTGAACCTTGGAATGTGAATGATCAGATGTTAAGTATACAAACTCGATGTATATTTATTTTCAAGTTATCTACTTAATGAAGAGTCCATATGGCGACGAGGTCGATTTGTTGAAATGTATGGTGTAGTTTTGATTCATGTCTTTTAAGATCAATTAATGGTAAAGTTATCTGTTGAGATGTCTTTGTTCATGTTGCAGATGGAATAAAAGTCTTTGTGTGTGGTAGTTGGTGTTTATTCTCATCCAGTCTGGGCCGAGGATGTGCTTGGATTGGGCGGTGAACTTATTTAATGTAATATTAGGTTATGCTCAAGTATTATATTTAAATTTGAATAATTAACTATTGTCACCCCATGTGTGGAAAACGAATTAGAGTACCATTGCAGTACGTGATCGGTTTCAACTATATGAGCAAGTTAAGTGTTTAGGGTTATTTTGAGGATCTCTTGTTTGGAAACGAAGCATTTATAAAACCACGCTATCGCATGAGTCTTGGTACTGGTTTGATTGCCGCATATGGTGAATAACGTCTCGCTGTTGCGTGACATCTTTAATATGAAGGTCGTTGTCAAGTCATTAAAATAGATTCTTTTTTGAGTGGTGTTGAGGCACGTTTGAGGTATGGGTTATGGTGGACGGGTGACAGGGTTTGAGTGATAGTAGAGTTTAGAGTTATATTGCTTTGATATATGTGTAGTAGTAGTATTCATACTAGGTGTGGTCTCGTTCAGAATGCTATCATAGATAGCGCTCATGAAAATCATAGTCTTCCACAGAACACCTGCCCTTGGGTTAGTTGGAAATAAGAATGAAAATTGTTTGAACCAAATGCGTCGCTGCCTTTTACACAAAGCTAAACAACACAACGTAACACAGTCATAGTCAGCTGGATATTGTTTGCGTTCAATATTGTAAGGGTGGGAGAGAATTGGGCTGTCCGAGGGGTGCACGTCAGTGGCTATTTTTTTTAATAATATTGTCGTCTTAATGTCGTTGTGTTTAGTGTGGGAGGAGGAACAGAAATCTTTTTAAGCATTGTCAATCGGTCCGTTGTGAAGTGAGAGATGGAGTGGTATATTACGACATCTTTTCGCTCACAATTATAGACAGTGGCAACTGCAGTAGGTTAGCGTGGAGCGTAAGAAGAAAGGTGGACACGCCCCGGTTCTAGTTAACGAGGCGTGTGAAGGTTGTAGGATCACTTCATATTGTGCACGAAATCGCATGGATTGTAGTTGTCAAGGCGACCGATCATGTTGCGGTGTTTGCAGGGATGCATATCGCGTTGGTGGGAAATGGTTGCAGTTTACTGAGTGGTTGTGGCTGTAAACGACATTTAACCACTGTGTTTATGCTGCGAGGGATATAGTATTAAATATTAATATTTTATATTATATATATATGTATGAGGTATATTAATATAATAGTATATATAAATGTAGATTATATATTATAATATGTTAGAGTGTATAGGTGAATATATAATTACTCAGATGAACATTTGATTTGGTAATAGGCAATTATGTTTTGCGTGTTATCAATTTAATCCTAACTTTATGTATATTAATTTTTATTCAGTGCGCACCTATGAGACAGATAGAAAGCTTTCATTATATATATATAGTAGTATATATAATATATATATATATATAATATATATAATATTTATTATATATATGAAATAATTGTAAAATATTTAATACTAATTTTAAACATATTATATGTAATATATAGTATTATATATTTTAGTATAGTATTATAATATATATATATATATGTAGAAGGCTTAATTGATATTAAATTTCATAGGGAAAAACTGCCAAAGAATTATATTTAAAAGTATTGTTATGATTTCCAATAATTTGTTTAAAGCTTCAAAAATTTCGATCATTATTTTATTTGGATCCTCTTTCAGACGACATGTGTTTATTATGAAAAGACTAATAAATATTACATGATATTTTTAGTAGGTTTATCAATAAACTTAGTAATAATATCATTAAATTTATTTAGTCCTTCAAATAACAAGTCTGAAGGGATCAAATAAGAATGAAGGATTGAAAGCTGAAACGTTGTTGTTAGTAACATCAATATGAAGACTTATGTAAATACTTTTTATAAATATTAATTTATCTTGCTCATGGTTTGAGAATATAGTAATATTTAAGGCACTCTTACTATAATAGTTAAAAAACTAGGGCGAAAAAAAATTGCTACTGAATCATACACTTATAGTATATTGTTAAAGTATATATTATACGTAATATAATATGATATATGTAATATAAAATTTATAATATATATAGTATATGAATATATATATAGATATATATAATAGTATGATATATAATTATAGTATTATATATTTAATATATATTATATATTATATATATATATAATAAGTTGTATATGATTATATATATAGAATATTATACTATATTATATACTTATCTATATAATGTATATAGTATATATATATATATAATATAATATATATATAGTATATATACTTTATATATAATATAGTATAAGTATATATATATATATACTTATAATCTATAGTATATTTAGTATATATATACTATATATATATTATATAAGTATATATTATATATATTATATATATATATATATAATATATAGCATATATGTATATATATTATAATATATTATGATAAAAATTATGTATTAATGATTATATATATATAGTATATATACTATAATATATAATTATAATATTATATAATATATATTATATGTAGTTATTATTTTGACTGCTCTTATTTTTTTGTATTATCTTTTCAAGTAATCATCTTTAATTTTTGTTTCCTTTTGTTTCCATGGATTAGAATTATATGTCATTTTTATAGCAACTTGGGGTTGGTCACGTCGGCATGCTCGCGGTAGAAGGATTGGGAGGCGCAGTTCGTTTGCTCGTTGTTCTCTTCAAGCTCTACTACAAACACGAAGCTCTCGGAGTCGAGTCTGGTTTATTGGTTTATAGCGGTATTAGTAAGAAGGTCTTGGCAATTATGGCGTCTAATTTGAAAAGTGTTGATAAAAAATTAACGGTTATTGGCGGAATCTGATATCTCGCCGAAACTCTTGGTCCATAGCAACTGCATCTAATATTCTCGAAACTATCAAAGTTGTTGTTATTTATAATGATGCAATGAAGTAGATAATAGAAGAGTGACAGTGCTAACTTAGTTGTGCGTGAATGTCTTATTTTTTGGGAGAAAGCAAGGATTCTAACGAGACCGATACCACATTGCGTAGAAAAACTTATGAAGTTGTAATCTCATTGGCGCAATCTACAAAAAAAAATGATTGCCATTCGTCAGAAACTCAGAAAGAAAACGAATTTAAATTTAAAATGGACTTGAATAATTTATTTGATATAGCTGATTCTAATGCTCTGGACCTTATGAAAATTGAAGAAAGTTTTTACTCAGTCAAAGAGAGCCTGGACGAAGGGGATGTCATAGGGGAGTCGATATGAAGCTATCAAAGCGTGAAGAAAGGGCATAATTGAGATTGACTGCACATGAAAACTGACTGACTAAGGCTCAATGTAGTTCTGAGATCTCTGCCAGTTGCATGGATACATCAAGAGAATCGTCAGGTATGAAGTAATTAGAGGATATTTCTGGTCAACCTGGCCCTTCTACAAACATTACCCAGATGTCTCTTGAGGAAAACAGAGATGCGCAGATTGATTTAGGGATAAAAGAGAAGCCTGTACGTGGACGGAAATGTTTTTTAACTCCAAAATTAATGGCTGTACTCGATCGGTGCCACATTAGTCAGAGAAATGCCGTTTTTATTCTCGAAGCAGCTGCCGAGTCTTTAGGGCACAATATACATGAACTGGCAATCAATTGAAATACGGTCCAAAGATATCGGGAGAAGTTTCGTAAAACGAATGCTACTAAGATTAAAGAATTATTTAAGACAAATGAACCCACTTTTGCATCCGTTCATTGGGATGGTAAATTGCTACCAGCTTTAAATGTGAGAGATTTAAAGAGTACATTTAAAGAGCTACATTTAAAGATCAAGAAAAATTGCTTGGGGTTCCCAAATTAGAAAATTCCACAGGGAAGGAACAAGCTATGGCTGTCTGGAACGCTCTAGTAGATTGGGGATTGGAAGATAAGACTCAAATTCTGTGTTGTGACACAACCAGTTCAAACACTGGTCGTATCAGCGGTGCCATTACATTTCTAGAGCAGTATGCAGATCGAGAGATGACATATTTTTCCTGTCGGCACCACATGTACGAATTAGTGCTACGAAGTGTTTTTGAAAATGAGTTACCACATGTGACTAGTGGTCCAGATGTTGTTTTCTTTAAAATCATCAAGAGAAAAATGAATAATTTGGAAAAAAGAAAATTATTGCAATGGGCAAATAGTGAACGCAATATGTAGTGAAAGCGACATACTGTGTCATGTGAATCATTTTAATAATGTACTGAAAATGAGAAAATAAAGCACATTATCGTAGAGCTCGTTGAATTATGTATTATTTCATTGACGAACCTCAGACCTCGAAAAATCAAAATCAGACCACATGGGCTTTACATTCATGCTCGATGGATGGCAAGGTCATTACTCAATTTTAATATTGCTTTTTATTATGAAGATAACTAGTTAAGAATAACCTTTAAAAGTATTCTTGAAGTAGGAATGGTATGACTGGCGCCAAGAAAATTATTTTTGTTTGATGGTTCTGATGAACAGAATAGAATACGTCTATAACTGATCTTTATTTGGCTTGCGACACACGACGCTCCCTTAATACGTGCTTGTTTTCGTTGTTAGCGCATCTATTTATTGATTTCTAATATGGTTTTTTGCAAAATCGTTACCAACAAATATGAAAAGCTATAAAATTATAAGGCAAGTGTTTTTCACTATCATGATTGCTTATTATGAAGAAATTGATATTGTATACCCCTGTGGGTATTGTTCAATATGAATCGAGTCGGACTAAAGCATATGTTTTAGCGATTGTTATGAGATGTTACAAAATGTGTCACAGATATTATGAAACTTTTATCAGTTTGCATCTAATATGCAAATGTACAGTCATAAGAAAGTTAACAATTAATATGCACTGAAAACATCCTTAATTATGCAGGAAAGAAAATGTATTAATTCAATCCTATCGAACTGCCCAGTTCTCTTAAGGTAAATGTATTTATCACACCTTTAACACCATATCTTAATTAGAAAGCCAATAAATGTATAATTAGTATACACTCCTCTATATATGCAAGATTATCAACAATTCAGATATATAAGTTTCTTAATTATGATTGTAGTTTTCAATTATCCACAATTTTAACAAGAGATATATCAATAAAGTCCAATTAACTTCAATCACAATGTAGATATAATTCTAGAGAGTACATGTAGTCAAGTGACATATCACTTTGAAAATTTGTTTGTATTCTATTAGTATAAAAATTTTTACAGTTATGAGAAGACAGTAATGTCCCATTTTTTG
>JABUQX010033033.1:17500-25000 GCA_015478945.1 Trachelipus rathkii
CGCATTTAGCGCGTATGGGGAGTTTTGCAATAAAAAATGGGAAGGAGAGCCGGTCGATGTATTCGTAACCGAGCTGAGGAGGTTAGCCTCAATAGCCAAATTAAAGGATGAAATGGTGTTACGAAGAGCATTTGTTTACGGGATGCCGACGTCAGTTGGAAAAGAGTTACGAGCAATGCCTGAAATAGAAGATTTGGAATTTGGGAAAATAATATCAAAGGCGCGAGCGTTGCTAACAGTAGAAAATGAGACTTTTATTGCGGCGGCTAAAGGCGAAGGAGGAGAAAGAATCTTTAAAAAATATTCAAGAGTTCCGATTAAATGTTTCTCATGCGGAGGGCCACATTTGAGGAAACATTGTAAAGGAAAATTTCAATGCTGGAATTGTGGCAAAAAAGGTCATTTTGCGATAGAATGTGAGGAGATGGGAAACGAGAACGGTGGGCTCGCTGCTTCGGAGGCGGACTCGTCGGAGCATTGAGAGGAAATTCCGAAGAATTATTTATTATAAAAATACTATTAAATGGAAGAAGTGGAAAGGCCCTAGTGGATTCGGGGTGTTCTCTTTCTGTGGTGAAGGAAGATTGTTGCAATGAAATAGAGGGAATAAGTCGAGTAACCGCTTTCGATGGAAGAAAAATAGCTGTGAAAAGGGGAAAAGTAAAAGGGGAAGAAATTGAGAAGGAAGTAGTGTTGACTGAAGAGCTAATAAATGGTGTGGATATGATCTTAGGATTAGATATTATATTCCAACTTGGGGGCGTCGAATTGAAGAGAGATGGAGTAAGATTTGGTATCGAGAAGGAGGAGCGGAAGGATATTCGGGTTGCGGCGGTAAAAGGGAAGAAAACTTTGAAAATAGAAGATAAGGACTTTGATGCGTATTTTGATGGGAATTATTGGGAAGTGCGGTGGAAATGGAAAGAAGGTAGGAGTCCGGATTGGAGGAACTCTGTGGATTGTTATGAGGGAACAATGAAGGGAGATATAAAAGAGAAGTTCAATACTGAAGTCGAGAGATGGATTTCAGAAGGTATTTTAAAGAAAGTGGAACAGGGTGAGGAGGGAAAGAATGCGATTCCAATGATGGCAGTGAACCAAGAGTCTAAAGAAAAAATAAGGCCAGTGTTGGACTTCAGGAAGTTAAATGATCACATAGAATGCCATACTGGAGATGAGATAGTCGCATGTGATGAAACTCTGAGGGTTTGGAGGAGAAAAAAAGGCAGAATTAAGCTGGTGGATTTGAAAGCGGCGTACCTGCAGTTGAGGGTAGACAAAAGGCTTTGGAAATATCAGGTGGTGAAGTTTAAAGAAGAAATGTATTACTTAACTAGATTTGGTTTCGGAATAAATTGTGAAGATAAAATAGAATATGAAAATTTTGAAAGAATAAGATTTGGCACCAGCCATTACATCGATGACATAATTGTGAATGAAGACATCGTAGGAGCGGAAGATGTAGTCACATATTTAGCAAGCTATGGATTGGTGACGAAACCAGTAGAAGGTCTTGTGGATAACAGTGTTAGGATTAAAAATAAAAAATAAAGTGAAATTAGAGTTTAGAAGAGGTGGCGAATTACCAGACCTAAAGGAAGGGGATGTTTCAAGAAGAGAAGTATTTTCAATTTGTGGTAAATTGGTGGGACACTACCCGGTTGTAGGTTGGTAAGGGTAGCTACAAGCTATTTGAAAAGACATGTGGAAGGAAAGAGTTGGAATGATTTGGTCAATGATAAGGTCATTCGAGTATTAAAGGAAATGTTAGAGGAAGTGAAGGAAAGAGACCCAGTAAAGGGTTTTTGGAGAGTTTCGGATGCAGATAATGTATAATGGGGAATGTAAGGTATCTGGCTATAGGGGCGGCGTTGGAAATTGGGGGAAAGATTGTTGAAGACGGATCGTGGATATGGAAAGAAGGCAGGAGTCCGGATTGGAGGAACTCTGTGGATTGTTATGAGGGAACAATGAAGGGAGATATAAAAGAGAAGTTCAATACTGAAGTCGAGAGATGGATTTCAGAAGGTATTTTAAAGAAAGTGGAACAGGGTGAGGAGGAGGGAAAGAATGTGATTCCAATGATGGCAGTGAACCAAGAGTCTAAAGGAAAAATAAGGCCAGTGTTGGACTTCAGGAAGTTAAATGATCACATAGAATGCCATACTGGAGATGAGATAGTCGCATGTGATGAAACTCTGAGGGTTTGGAGGAGAAAAAAAGGCAGAATTAAGCTGGTGGATTTGAAAGCGGCGTACCTGCAGTTGAGGGTAGACAAAAGGCTTTGGAAATATCAGGTGGTGAAGTTTAAAGGAGAGATGTATTACTTAACTAGATTGGGCTTCGGAATAAATTGCGCTCCAAGAATAATGATGAGAATTTTGAGAGAGGTTTTGGCACAGGATGAAAGAATAAGAGAAGCGACCAGCCATTACATCGATGACATAATTGTGAATGAAGACATCGTAGGAGCGGAAGATGTAGTCACATATTTAGCAAGCTATGGATTGGTGACGAAACCAGTAGAAGGTCTTGTGGATAACAGAGTGTTAGGATTAAAAATAATAAAAAATAAAGAAGGGAAATTAGAGTTTAGAAGAGGTGGCGAATTACCAGACCTAAAAGAAGGGGATCTTTCAAGAAGAGAAGTATTTTCAATTTGTGGTAAATTGGTGGGACACTACCCGGTTGTAGGTTGGTTAAGGGTAGCTACAAGCTATTTGAAAAGACATGTGGAAGGAAAGAGTTGGAATGATTTGGTCGATGATAAGGTCATTCGAGTATTAAAGGAAATGTTAGAGGAAGTGAAGGGAAGAGACCCAGTAAAGGGGTTTTGGAGGGTTTCGGATGAAAATAAGGGAGTAGTATGGTGTGATGCAAGCAATCTGGCTATAGGGGCGGCGTTGGAAATTGGGGGAAAGATTGTTGAAGACGGATCGTGGATCAGAAAGAAGAACGACGTGGGTCATATTAACGTTGCAGAATTGGAAGCGGTTATTAGAGGAGTGAATTTGGCATTAAAGTGGGGTCTGAAAGAGCTGGAAATTAAAACAGATTCGATGACAGTAGTCAATTGGTTAGGTTCAGTTATTACGATGGAAAGAAGGGTGAAAACAAGAGGCGCAGCGGAAATGCTAATCAAGAGAAGATTGGGGGTTCTGAGTCAGCTGATAATAGAGTTCGGGTTATCAGTGAGTGTAAAGTTTGTAAGATCAGAGATGAATAAAGCTGATAGTTTAACCAGAGTCAGGAAATCTTGGATGGGAATTTTCGAAGAAGGAGAGCAGAGGGAAGAGGAAATTGCTGCTGTCGCGAGTATCGAAAAGGAAGTTAAGGATTTGCATGAAAAACATCATTTTGGGGTGAATAGAACCTTGTATCTGACGAAGATGGTTGTACCGGAAGCCACGAGGAAAGTGGTGGAGAAATGCGTGAAGGATTGCAAAGCGTGCCAATTAATAGATCCTGCCCCAGTAAGGTACGGGAAAGGGGATTTAGGAGTAAGCAGGAATTGGTGGAGGGTGGCGATCGACGCCACGCATTACAAAGGGAAGCACTACCTGTCAATTGTTGATTGCGGACCGAGCAGATTAGCAATTTGGAAAGTTTTGAATAATGAGACGGCAAGAGAAATCATTAGGAAGTTGGAGGAAGTGTTTGTGGAAAAGGGGGCCAATGAAGCAACTTTTGATGGATAACGGTACGGCGTTCAGATCAACTGATATAGAGAGGTTGTGTAAAAAATGGAATATTGAACGGGTCTTTAGAGCAGCAAACAGAGCAAGTGGCAATGCAATAGTAGAGAGAAATCACAGGACGATCAAGAGAATGGCAGAAAGGGGGGAATTACCCCGGAGAGGCAACGTTTTGGTACAATATGTCGCCAAAGAATGGATTAGAAGATAAGAGCGTCCCTCATAGGTCTATTTTCAAATATAGATGGGGGCATCCACTTGAAAGAATGAAGTCTGTGGATTCTGGTAGAAGCGATTCAAGGTTCAAAATTGGAGAGGAGGTGTGGGTAAGACCTTTGCAAAATAAGTGTACAACGAGATGGATGAAAGGAAAGGTAACAAGAATAAATTCTAAATTTAATATAGATGTAGGGGAATCCCGAGGCATATAAAGGATTTGAGGAAAATAGTGTGATGATTTGAAAATCATGGGGGCGTGTATTAGGAATATAGATATTAATAGATAATGAGCACCGCGGATTAATAATAAATTCTTGCTATGCAAAATCATTCAATATTTATATAATTTATATTTGTCTTGATTATAGCTTAAAGCTTTGCGGACGTGTTTTAATAATAATAATAATAATAATAATAATAATAATAATAATAATAATAATAATAATAATAATAATAATAATAATAATAATAATAATAATAATAATAATAATAATAATAATAATAATAATAATAATAATAATAATAATAATAATAATTAGAAGAAATGAATAAAAAAATTGGAGAAAATACAATTAAAAGTGGTAACTAAAGAAAAGAAAAAATTTAGCTTTTAAAAAAAGGAAAACGAAAAAATTAAAGAAAGTTTTACATTTATTAATAAATAGCGCAGGAAATATGTAACAATGCGTGACTAAGATTCTGTAAGGTTCTTAAGTGTGGCTTAACATAGTATATACTATGATCATAATGAAATTAGACAAATTAAACGAAATTGTTAAAAATGAATATGTGTTAATAGATTTTTTGCAACTACATGGTGTAATATTAACAGAAAAGAAATGTAAAGCGTGCAAAATAGATTTTAATGTAAAGAAAAAAAATTGTAAATTTTATTTTACTTGTAGTAAATGTAAATCCGAAGAAAGTGTACTTTCAAATGCGAATATTTTATTTCAACGAAGCAAATTAAGTTACAGTGAAATAGTAAGAATAGTTTATTTATTCGCAAACAAAGTATCCCTAACACAAGCAAGCAGAATGTTGAAAACAGGTTATAAAACGATCGATGCAATGTATATGAAATGTATGGATTTGTGTTCAAGAGACATAATTAAAACGAGAGAAAAAATTGGAGGAGAAGGCAAAAGCGTAGAAATAGATGAAAGTGTGTTTTCGAAACGAAAGTATAATAAAGGTAGACTAGTAAAACAGAAGTGCGTAGTAGGAGGTATAGAAAGAGAAGAAAAGAGAATTTTTTACTTGAAGTAGAGAAAAGAGATACAAAAACGTTAAACAAAATAGATGAAAGTATACGAAACGACAGTATAATAAAGGTAGGCTAGTAAAACAGAAGTGGGTAGTAGGAGGTATAGAAAGAGAAGAAAAGAGAATTTTTTACTTGAAGTAGAGAAAAGAGATACAAAAACGTTAAACAAAATAGATGAAAGTATACGAAACGACAGTATAATAAAGGTAGGCTAGTAAAACAGAAGTGGGTAGTAGGAGGTATAGAAAGAGAAGAAAAGAGAATTTTTTACTTGAAGTAGAGAAAAGAGATACAAAAACGTTAAACAAAATAATAGAAGACAACGTAGAAAAGAAAACAACAATAATAACAGATAAATGTAAAGGCTATGGAAAGCTAAAATCATTCAACGTAGGCTAGTAAAACAGAAGTGGGTAGTAGGAGGTATAGAAAGAGAAGAAAAGAGAATTTTTTACTTGAAGTAGAGAAAAGAGATACAAAAACGTTAAACAAAATAATAGAAGACAACGTAGAAAAGAAAACAATAATAATAACAGAAGTGGGTAGTAGGAGGTATAGAAAGAGAAGAAAAGAGAATTTTTTACTTGAAGTAGAGAAAAGAGATACAAAAACGTTAAACAAAACGTCAATTAAAACGAGAGAAAAAATTGGAGGAGAAGGCAAAAGCGTAGAAATAGATGAAAGTATACGAAACGACAGTATAATAAAGGTAGGCTAGTAAAACAGAAGTGGGTAGTAGGAGGTATAGAAAGAGAAGAAAAGAGAATTTTTTACTTGAAGTAGAGAAAAGAGATACAAAAACGTTAAACAAAATAATAGAAGACAACGTAGAAAAGAAAACAACAATAATAACAGATAAATGTAAAGGCTATGGAAAGCTAAAATCATGCAACTATAAACACATGACAGTTAATCACTCATTGAATTTTGTAGATCCTGAAACTGGAGCGCACACGAACACAATAGAGCATTTGGGGAAAGGTAAATAAAAAAGGAAACAAATTCATTATATAACAACCTAAACTAAACGCTATACCTAACCTATATCCAATCCTATCCTATCCTATCCTATCCTATCCTATCCTATCCTATCCTATCCTATCCTATCCTATCCAATCCTATCCTATCCTATCCTATCCTATCCTATCCTTACCTAACCTAACCTAACTTAACCTAACCTAACCGAAGCAAACGTAAGCATATAATATATAATTAAATGAATAATGACATATTAACGAAATAATGAAAAATAAATAATTTCACAATCTTTACAGATAAAAGCATCATTACCAAAGAGTGGTAACTATAAAGGAAACTTATCAAGATACTTAGAAACTTTCATTTGGAGAAATCAAATTGAGAAAGAAGACAAAGATCCCTTCATTGAATTATTACACCTGTCGACAAAATAAAAATATATATATTTTATGTCATTTTGTCATTCTAGACCTTTTTTGTGAGTAAAGGGAAATATTTTCGTTTTCCCGAAAAAATCCAAATTTTTACCTTTTTTCCCAGTTCAATTTTTCTGGGGAAGATTTACCTAATGTCATAATATATATATATATATAGTTATACTTATTATGAACTATACTACTACCTATACCCGTATAATAGTAATATTACTATATATATATATATACTATTCGTACATACATATACATTCGACATCGACTCACCTACTAATTTCCAAGAAATATTATATATTAATTAATATTAAATATATATATATAATTATATTAATTATATATTAAATATATATATAAATAGTCGTTTTAATAAACGATTGCATGCGGCATATGTTTATGCCGGGGATTCAAGATACGCTCTATATAGTTATATATATATATTATCTATATATATATATATATATATATATAGTATATATGTTGTGTGTGTGGTGTGTGTGTGTGTGTGTGTTGTGTGTGTGTGTGTGTGTGTTTGTAGAGCAAGTTAATTTTATTGAAGCAGTTTAAATAGAAAGAAAATTATCACTGGAATTGGGAAGATATATAGCGTAAGGGCAATCTATTGCCGACAGAGAAAGCAACTGCAGTCTTTTAGATCTCATTTTTATTGAAGAAGCAAAAATTCTGATGATAAATTTTTTAGCTCTATTGTAGAAATATCGTAAGAGCTAATCAGTTTAATAATGTGAACATTGTCATAAAAGTTTATTGTTTTTAGCCTTAGCAATAATAACAATGCTAATAATAATAATAATAATAATAATAATAATAATAATATAATAATAATAATAATATAATAATAATAATAATATATATAATATAATATAATAATAATAATAATAATAATAAT
>JABUQX010033033.1:30000-57507 GCA_015478945.1 Trachelipus rathkii
ATTTTGCTAATTGTATTTGTAATTGAAATCAGTCTATAGTTTGTATGATCAGTTTTATCACCCTTTTTATGTGCAGGAGTGACACGTGAGACTTTTAAGATTTCTTTGAAAATTCTCTTGTTAAATGAGATGTTAAAGAGATCTTTTATTGGAGAGGCAATTATGTCAGCTATGATTTTGTAAATGTGGTTGGGAATGGTACGATTATCATATTTCCTATTTTGTAGTTCAGTAATGATCGCTTTGACTTCTGAAACCGTAAGATTTTCAAATGAAAAGAGATAACCGTAGTCTCCTAAATAAAATATTTTTCAAATGAGGTATGCCTAAGCGGCATGTTTGATACATTTAGTTTGCCAATTTTTACGATGTAATTGTTAAGTTCATCGGCAATTTCTTTTTGTTGCTTTAATTTTTCTCCGTTTTTATTTATTTCATTTATTTTGCTTTTTTTAATTATTTTTGCTGACTAATTCATAACTTAATAATAATAATATAAATCATAATAATAATATAAAATAATATAATAAATAATGAATTATAATATAATTATTAATAATAATGATATAATAAAAAATTTTAATTTAATAAATTAAAAATTTTATAAATAATAATAATTTAAATTAAAAAAATAATCAATAATAATTTAAAATTAATAAGAAAAATAAACAATAATGAAAATAAAATTAAAAATGACAACAATAATAATGACAATGACAACACAATAATAAAAATACTAATAACAAAGATAACAATAAAAATAATAATATAAAATATATTAAAATAATAATAATAATAATAATAATAATAATAATAATAATAATAATAATAATAATAATAATAATAATAATAATAATAATAATAATAATAATAATAATAATAATAATAATAATAATAATAATAATAATAATAATTATAATAATAATAATAATAATATTAATAAAGATAATAAAAATAACAATAATAATTATGAAATATAAAAAGAGAAATAAATAATAATGAAAATAAGATTAAAAATGACAACAATAATAATGACAATGACAACACAATAGTAAAAATACTAATAACAAAAATAAGAATAAAAATAATAACAAAAAAAAAATGATAATAATAATAATAATAATTATAATAATAATAATAATAATAATAATAATAATAATAATAATAATAATAATAATAATAATATAATAATAATAATAATAATAATATTAATAACAAACACAACAATAATAGAAATGATAAAATAATAATAATAATAATAATAATAATAATAATAATAATAATAATAATAATAATAATAATAATAATAATAATAATAATAATAATAATAATAATAATAATAATAAAATAATAATAATAATAATAATAATAATAATAATAATAATAATAATAATAATAATAATAATAATAATTATAATAATAATAATAGAGATGGAAACATGTTTAAAGGTCGGGTTTGAAAACAGTATTAAGAAAATTAATTGTTACTGGGTCCATTGAGCAAAAGCAGTCTCAGATATTAAAGTTATTTTAATTCTTAATAAGAAAAGATTCTATCAGCCGGTTTTCAACTCGGAGGGATGACCCAAAGAGAAACTTAAACTGTTCCAGTTTATCAGATGATCATAATAGATTATATGTTGATATATGGCATTTTGAGTGTTGTGACGGTTGACATCATTTTTGTGATGAGTGATTCTAGTATTAAGAATTTTGACGGTTTCCCCAAAATAGACGGAGGGACAATTCAAGCAAAATACAGTGTATAAGCCCCCTCGGGGTTATGGTTTGGCATTGTTATTGTTATTTAAGTGGCTATGTAAGGTTCAAGCGTATTTAATAATTAACGCGGTTAAAAAGCTTTTGTAATATAGCTGCAAAGGAATGTAGATTGTGAGTATAAGGGAGCACAATACAATCGGAAAAATTATGTTGATCAGAAAGTTCTGTTGGATTAGGAAATTTATTAAAGGCCTAATGTTTACGGGAAATGATTAGGGAAGGAGGATATATGCAAGAGAGATAAACAAAGTAGAGAGATTATTATTTTTTTCTATTAAAAATTGAGGGTCAGATATACGTAATGCACGCAAAAAGTGATTAGATATTACAGACTTTTTTATGTGGAGATGGTGGTTGGAAAAGTAAATTGTTGAAATTGTGCATCAACCAAAACACCATATCCTTTAATAACAATTTTTTTAGTCAGATCTCCGGAACCAATATGGTGGGAAGTTTGAGCCCCAATGTCCTATATTATATTATAATTATATTATATATTATAGTAAATTATAATATATATTTATATATATATAATATAGATATATTATATATATATATATATATATAATATATATATATTATATTATATATATATATATATATGTATATATATATATTATATAATAAATAATAATTTTGGAAAACCGTTTTTTTTTTTGCCGGGGTTGACTGCAGCTCGAATTGCACTTATTCAAAATTGTGGTAAAATATAAAAATTAAAAAATCACTAAAAGATTATAATTTAAATTTTAGTAAATCAAGCTATTCATTATGTCTTTATATTTTAGATTTTCTTAATTTATTATCATAAATTTTGAATTTAGGTATAGAGTAAATTTGTGTTCTGAGCAGAGGGCTAGTGTGATTAATTATGATACTGCTCCTTAAGAATTTTGTATCTTTACAAAGAGAGCATTCAACATTTTTCTTTTATTAATAAATTTTGACTTGTTCTTTCTGAATGATTTCACTACTGTTTGAATTCTCTTACACTGGCACTTGAGCTTGGTGGTGGGCTTAAATAAATCTTTGCCAGTGATGCTAATATGGGGAGATCCTGTTTATTTGCTTTCTAGATTGCAAGAGGGGATTCACTGATTTTAATTCTTTTGAGATTGTTCATATATACTTTGGGTACTTTCCCCCATTTTCTCCTTACACATATAATAAACGAGCCTTGGGAATCTGACAAACATACCCTTCCACGACCTTTCACTTTTCTAACAAACCACCCCCGTAAACACATCAATGATTATTGTTGATGAAAATAGCCGAGCGGGCCCCGTGCCCACTAATTAGGACCAAATCGAGAACATTAACAAGCTGAAACAGAAAAGCGAGCAAATCCTACAACAACTTACCAAAATCTTGTTACTATCCAAATAAAATTAGGCGGATTTTAGTTCACATCTTGAACATCCTAAAGCCTAAACACCCTCAAACTTGCCCAGAAATGGACAGGTCCTTATAGAATCCCAGTTTGTTCCTTATAACAAACTGTTACTCCAATGTCTCCAATCTTTTCAAACTTCGGTGAGTTTTTCTTTTGTTAATAATAACAAAAGTTACAAGACAATTTCCAACCTATTTCCCAACAACAACCCCCACGGCGACCTACACACAAAAAACGACCACCTCCCACAGAACTTGATATTATTAATTACAATTTCCCAACAGACCATATGAAGCATATCTCACACTATACACGCCCCACCAAACACACTATTTCCAAAACAAACCCAACAACGATCACAAAGTCAACCACCAACTACACCAACAACTCCTTTACACATTCCTCCCCTCCACAAAAAATTTACAACAAAGACAGTTATTTCATACAGTGAAGAAAAACCAGGCGCATTTTGTAAACTTTATGGCGTCTCATACAACCTAATTTAATATGAAGTTTGCATTAAGAAGAGAAACAATTTAATTCACTTTGAAGTCCTCCATGCACATATTAAAAAATCACCTTCAAAGATTGCTCAAAAAATATTATCATCCCCTCCAAATTACTCCCCTGCACAAAGACTGAAAACATCGGCCCACACACACTCTTCTAGATTGCTTCCTTAGATGCACCCGTCCAACGTACCCCCTAGAGCTCCTTTCATAAAACAGTCCAACCACAACCCAACCCGTTCTAGCAGAAATAATCTCCCTCACCCTCCAGACACCGGCAGTGAGATAGATCCATCCTACAGGGACTTCGCTTAGGCATTCAGATATTAACCCTGACATCCCACACCCCATGCAATTACGAAACGGACAACAACCTGCGACTATTATAAGAGGACAAAGAGAATATCTTTTACCCCTTAGACAAACATTTCCTGCAGGTAGAGGTCATATTCCACCTCCAAGGACCTCCCCCACCAACATTAAAAATTTACTTCCTTTTTTTTTTTTTCTCCCCCCAGGGAAAACACATATTTAAAAACATATGTGAAACAATATCTTTGAACAAACACCTCAAAGACATTATTTTTAAGAAAAACTATCTCCAACATTCTTAAAGATGTAAATTTAAAATTAAGAAAGAAATTTAAAAAAAAAAAACAGAAGAAAAAAAAATAAAAATTTTACGAACCAAGTACATTAACGTTAATATTCAAACGATCTTCACCTCATTTTTTTCAGTTTTTTAATATCTTAATATTAACAACATAATTCAAGTTCATGTTTTTTAAATATATATCTTAAATACTAACAACATAATCAAGTTCAACACCTTTCACTTATTTTACCACTTAGATACCAACAACATAATCAAGTTCAATATTTTTCACTTATTTTATAACTTAAATATTGACAACATATTCAAGTTCAAATTTTTTTTTTATTTTTATATCTTAAATACCAACAACATAATCAAGTTCAAATACCTTTCACTTTTTTTAACTTTAAATTAATTAAAATACTACAACCACATCATCCCAAAAGAAAAAGTTATCATAACAAACCCTTGAAAATACATTGTTCAATCTTCATCTCACATGCATTCTACACTTTTAACATCAGACACTAATCTACTTTTTTCCTTTATATTGGAATCCATTTACATATCCAGTTCCAAATCATCAAAAATTGAAGGACAATTCAATTGAAAAAAAATATTTTTTTAATTTTTTTTCCCCGAGCCGGGTCTATTTTGCAACTACATATGCATTTCATTGATAAATAAATAATCCATATTAAAACTGTGAAATGTTTTAATTTAATTCTCAGCATTCTCTTGATTTTCGACATTTTTCACGAAAGAAAACTAAATTATCTATATGAGATCCATTCCCATATTTTATTACCATCGAACATTTCAAAGCCACGTGGTTCAGAATTTCAATAATCTTTTGTTCTAGCTTTTCTCTTATCTCCGCTAAATAATTTGATTTTAATATCGAACATCTCTACAAACATAATTTTTTTTAAAAAATACCCTCGTTAGAGTTTAGTATCTTTGAAGAAATACATTTTCATATGTTTTTTCCGTTCATTTTAATGGCGTTAAAGATATCCTCGAAAAGTTTTGAATTTTTCTTCTTTTTTTTCTTCTTTATGAAGTAAAGTAAAATTTTGACAATGCGTATTAAAACTAAATACAAATAAATGCTAAAATTAAATAATATTTAAATTACTAACCAAAAGCTCATTCGTGAACAGTTTTAAATGTTTTTAGTAAATAAATGTTACAATTGGTCCATGAGGCTCTGCCCACTTTGCCTCATGTCAAGCTGAGGCTATTACCCAGCAATAGATCCATCTTCTGATAATCGAGTTTTTTTAAAAATAAATAACTAATTTCGAGTCCGCCTTTTTTTATAACGATGTTTTCTGTCTTTTTGAGAAACGATTTCATCGAGTTACTCAGTGTCCCATGTTCATTAAGATGAAAACATATGATCATATGACACGTCATTAACAAGCATTTCCAATATAACTGAATAAGACCCTTTTGCCTTTCCATTATTAACAATGATTACAGAACTACAGAACTGAAGAACTACAGAACACCGACTCTTAATAACAAGAAACATTTATTCTTTTTGTATTCACGGATTTTTTTTTTGAACAAGGTACGAATTCTTCATAATCCTTCATGCATACCACTTTCGGATTTCTTTAAAAGAATTTAACTTCGGATATTTTCATGAAAAACTGCTTGAAGACAGAAATGAGTTGTTAATTAAGGAATCAGGAATAATGTTTATGTAGAAAGAGACATGAAATGTGAAAGGCAAATGACGAGGTTAGTGAGTCGCACGTTTTGAGGTTGAAAGTGAATATCCTAATCCGCTTAAGTAATTATATAATTTTCTTTTCTCTGTACTTCATATATTTTAAATAGCTGCTTTTCAACTTTTCGGTAGTTATATTTTTTATAGGCATTACGGTGTGTGTTCCCCAATACATTGTGTGCATGCGACTTGTAGATTACACCCGGATTGAACAAAAGCCCCTTCTACTGCGAGGCCTTAATAAATATACTATATAATCGAATAATACCATTATGATAATAATAATAAAATAAAAATTCATAATAATAAAATAATAATATAAATAATTTATAAATACTCAATATAATAATAATAATAAAAAAATATAATATTAATATATTTAATTACATACAATTAAATATAATTATACTATACAAGCATTTGATCTACACACCCTCTACCTTATAATAATAATAATATATTATATATAGGTATTATAATATTATAAAAAATCTGCTATATACAAATATATATACTCATTATATATATATATATATATTATATATATATTGTATATATATTAATAAATATATATATATATATATAGTAATATCATATAATATTATATTATGATATACTTATAACTACTATATTATTCATAGTTACTTTTACTATTAGATATACGTATATACTATAATATTATAATATATATAATAATAGAATTAGTTTATAAATTTATAATAATATATGTATATAGGAAATAAAACTGAGATAATTATATGTTTTTCAAGGATAGACCTAGTTCTCCTACTTGCAATTATATTTTTTTTTGCAATATTTTTTTGCAATATTTTTTTGCTACTTTTGACATGCAATATGTTTTTTTTTTTTCATTTTTAAGTATTCTGAGTATATATTCATTAGTTTTATATTTGAGTCCAGTCATTAAAGGGATTAGGGCTGTTTCAATTACGTTTTCGGATTCTTTGTTTTATTTAGTAATGTTCGAAGAAAAACTTTAACTTAACTATAGAATCAAGATATGGATTTGTTATTTTTTTTCTTTATTATTTATAAAACATTTAAAAGTTACCTTGCATGGTTTATGAATACAAAAGTTCTCGTAGGCCCGCATATTACCGCGTCAAATGCATGCTAAAACCGGAAAATGCAATTGCAGGGATTGCTTCAAACATTGCTGATTAAAAATTCGGGTATTTAGAGAAACTTTGTCGACCGCACGTAAGTGTTCCTCTGGGCAAACTTTTGACCTTTATGCTATTCTAGGATCATGTGCAGCTTTTTAATTTTTTAAACATCACCTCTTTCAACAATAGGAAACAAAAGGAATTTATCGTTTTTTTCATTGTGACTGTTATCTGTCAATTCAAAAAATAAGGACGTTTTGAATTTCGCCGCCATAGTTAACCATGCACGTTAATTTAATTTTATTTTTTAAGAGGAAGTTTTAAATCTGAAAAGATATTCTAACAACCCACCGCTTTTCATTTTTTTTCTTGTGTTAAATATGAAATGCCATTCCCATTTGTGAACTTTTTTGGGGGGATTTAAAAAAACACTGCATGTTACAGGCATCGTTAAATAAGTTTGTCGACAAACAGTTTGAAGCTTGATATCTCCTATTATATAATATATATATATTTACTTTTTATATTCATAGTGGTTATTTCTTATATTAGCATTTTTTTAGATAAACTATTTATATATAAGTCATAGTAATATACAAAATTACAAAATAAAGTATATATAAACCTATTATCTTTTATATATCTATTATTAATATTATATAGTATATATTATAATTAATATATATTAATATATATATATATATATAATTTATTATTTTAATATAATATTTATATATCGTGTTATAAATTATATGATATTATATTATTATTATATTTAATTATTATATATAGTATAATTACTATAATTATTATATTTAAGTATATATATATATATATATATTAATATATATATATATATATATATATATTATATATATTATATATATACATATAATATATATATATATTTATATTATATATATATATATTTATAATATATATATTATAATATATATTATTTATTATATAATATATATATATTATCTATATTATATATTTATATATACTATATATTATATATAGAAAGAAAATACATATAAATACATATAATATGCAAATTAATTATATACAAAATTAATATCTTAAGATTTAGAGGAAAGCCATTGTCTGTGGTTATAAAAAACTTAATATATATTATATATTATATTATATATATATAATTTATATACATTATAATACAATGTATATTAATTATATTATTTTTTAATTTCTTTATTTAGTCTGATTAGCTATTATATCTTATATACTTTTTATTTATTTTATTATATTTAGTTATATAATGATAGTATGGTTCTATATATATAGGGAATATAAATTATGTTTAATTTTAATATAATATTATATTTATTTATTTAGTTGATGACTGCATTGATGCTCAGTTTTTGTCGTCTATTCTTCGCTTGGTATGCTGGATGCGGTATGATTATGCGGAATGGTTTTTTGATTTTATAACAGTAATAATCTCTGCGTTTATGTCCGGATGCCGGTGCGATGTATATCACCAGATGTTTAATATATAATTTTTTTATTTAGTATTATTTAATATATATAAATATTAATTATATATAATGAATAATTTATTATAATTAATTATATCTCTCATATATATTCACAATCTTATAATGAGTATATAATCCCTATCTCATAATATATATTATGAAAATAACTTAGTATATATTATTATGTTATATATTTATTCTTATAAAGATTTGAAAAAAGAGCTCTCTCTCTAGAGAGAGAGAGGAGAGAGAGAGAGAGATGCGGGAGGATGAGTTTTCCAAGTATGTTGATGATTGAGGACATTAACAGAGCACAGAGGGTTGACCGATCCATTGGCCTTTTTTCCCTGTTTAAAGATCGAGAGAGAATTGACCCAAAGAGGAGTGGAGATGTTGAAGAGATATATATATATTATATTTAAATGTATTATATGTATATTTATTATATATATGTAGTATATATAATATATATTAGATAGAGAGATATATGAGGAGAGATGAGATTATAGAGAGTATAGATAAGAGAGAGAGTAAGTGTAAGTTTAGCGTCACAAATCTTAATTAATTAATATTATTTACCTAGTTGTATGTAGAATGAAATGGCGAGTTGCATTAACTCAAGAAAAAAAAAAAAAAAATACTCAAAAATAATACAATATCTTGAAATGCTGGGTTTACTTCCAGCTTGTTATCCTCCGCTATTGCCATTCTAATAACTCTTTTTAATAAGCTGAACTTATACTGAATAGTTTATTTAATAGTTGAATTTAGTAAACCTTCCTTTACTAGTATTCAAATTCAAATACTGGAAGGTTGTGCTTCATCAATTATCAATTCAATTTTTCTGTCACTTTTCTGCTGAGAGTCGGTTCTCTTTTCTCATATATTATAGCCCTAGTATATATTAAAGCCATATTGCATAAATTACTCTTATCACTTGGATCACTAGTTGGAGGACATATAGGGCCAGGTAGTTGTTTACCTGTGCTCAAGGTAATTACTTGATATAAGCGGGTTATAATATAGTAAACATTTGACATTTTGCTTAATATTAAACTCCATCCATCACTGATATATGATCTAGTTATCTTTTGTTGTGCTGAGCTTGCAAGGTTGGCATATTAATATTTTTTAGGTTGATAGATTTTATAAAGGTAGTCATGAATTATACCTTTCTTATATTTGATAATAATGCAGTGTGGTTTCTTCATCACTCACTGCGCTGAAAATTCTTCCATGAATGTTATTTAATATTTACTATGTAGAAGATGTTGGATATCGTTATTTGATATATTCTATGTTATTGTCAGCTTTAATGGTAGCTACTGATAAGTCTGTTGGGTAGAGTGTTCGGATTTTCCTTGCAAGTTTACTCTAAGCGTGCAAAGGAAGTTTATACCATTTTGCTTGATACTATCTTCGCGACACATACTGATTGGATATAATACATTTGATATCTACATTCACAGTCTTTTCTTTACTGGTGATAGTTTTCAAATCATTTTTGCTAACATACATAAACCTATTTTTGGTAATGCAGTCTGTGTTTTCTTTCAATCGGTTATCGCTACTTGACTTGTAGAAATTCTTCCTCAGGTTGAAATCTTGTTTCATATTCGTATTGAAACTACCTTGTAAAAAAGAATTCATGCAGATTTCGATTTTTCCTTTTAATGGGCTGCGAACTGTATAGTTGATTGATTGATGATTGTTTTCAACTGCAACACAAAGTAACGGTTTATCTTGTTCTTACTATATTTCGTTTACATAAAAAAAATATTTGAGCTAGTAATAAATAATCCTTGTGTTAATATACACTGGGAAATTAAGATTAAACTAAAGTAAGTTAGCATCTTCATATAGTAATGAAGGGGGATCCATTGTTTCCAGCGAGAAGCCAAAGTCTTTTTTTGCTCTACTCTAGTTTAATTACATCTTTTCATTCTTCTTGATCAACTGTCGATCATTTTCATCTTGAAGATGCTTCACCAATTATGCTTCCTTAAGCAAATTTGGGATTAATCCTGGTTTTTGACATAAGAGACAGAAGAAGTGTAGATGCGCATCTTTGTCTCCCGAGAATTGTGATTTTTTTTGGGTAGGTTGTGTAAAATCAAATCGTTTCAATAGCTTAATGCAGTGTGATATGATTTCATTTTTCTTACATTTCATAAAAATTGTGATACTTTTCTTGCAACTTACGAACTGTGCGCTATACTGATGCAAAGAAGGTTCTCTGTTGCCGCCAATTTACTTACGTTCCTCATATGATGCGATAAGTTTAGAATGTCTTTGATAACAAATTTTAAGATATTGTGAATATTCAAGCTCTGTTGTCTTTCTGAGATTGCTCTTGTACAACTCATTTATACATTTTTATATTTTGCTTTTTCAGATTCATCTTGAAGTATTTTATGTCATAAATTCCTACCCTCCAGATCGAACCCGAATCTCGACATTTTTTAGGTTAAACATACAAAGCCGACAACATCCGCGGCAAAGCACGGATGCGGTATGCGGGTGATGCGATCTTTGATAATGTTGCTGCGGATTGCTCGCGCGGAATGCGTGATCGGATGGGATGTTACTGCCTATCTAGCTGAAAGTGCTACCTCACTCGCGGATACCGCCGTTATTATATGAAGTTCGCTAATTATCACCCGCTATTAGGAATGAGTAGTATATATATTGGTTTATTATTTAGTGTTTATACGTAGTATATATATAGTATATCCCTAGTACTCTATATATAAGTGAAGATATAGGAGAAACCATACGACTATCTATAATATACTATATATATTATATCTCATGTTACTCCTGAATTTTATGTTATTATTTACCCTATATATATTATATATAATAGATATATTATATACTATATATAGTTTTCTATTTTTTTATATAGTTTATAATGTAAATAAAATAAAATAATTCTAAATAAATTTGTGACATACATATTCTTATCCTATTTGATATGCTACGTACGTAGGGTATGTAGTAAGTGTACAACAAAAACCTATTTTATCCTTAAGCAAATTTTCCTCAGTACCAAAGTAACTTTACATTCCCAAATTTATATATATAATCTTATTTAAACTATTTTTAATTATTATGTTAATTAGTGTATAGATATTTTTTGTATTTAATATGATTTTTATTTTATAAATATTGGTAAATAATATATATATATAATAATTATATATATATATTATATATATATATAATATATAAGTCACACCAGCAATGGATTTCTTCAAACTTTGTCGATTTTTTTTATAACAGTCTGTTGAATTGCATATTATAATTGTCCATCATAGATGACCTGCATCAGTTGCGTGTATAAGCAATTTTGTTCCCTATTACACCTGTGCCATAAAAGATAAGATGGCCGAATGTGTGTAAGATATGTGTTTACGAATTATTTTAGACCTTTTGTTCGCAACTTCTCCCTATTCTTTAGCCTGAAATGCTATTTTCTTATGTCTCTGTGTGGGTCTCCGCTTCAATCGAGCATCTTATTTCTGTATTTTTCCTCGGTTCTACTTTTTCTTCCAAGTCTTCCGCAGGGGAAAACCACTGAGACTATGGCGATGAAACCCTATTTAAGTATTATATTTATTATATATTACTGGCCACTTCTTAGTCATACTGAAATTACTTAGGTGTTTTACTGTATGACTTTCCCATATGTTTAACTGCTTTAGACTTTCTTCATTGGTGATAATAAAATGACGTCTGCTTCGGTTAATTGAATGAGTATAGTCCACTCAATAGTGTGCGAACATCATAGCCGAATAAATGATTTTCTTTTTTTTTTGTTTACGAGTTCACCTAATTCACTAAGCTCACGCGTTAGAGGTTAAAAAGTTTGATAAACTCGGATTTAAAGATAGAATTAAATAATATATAATAGTAATATCACCACCGATAAGACCTATTAATCGATTTGATCGCCAATCTCTAAAGTGAGCTCTCAGTACGTTGTGGTCATGTTGAGGGATAAGATATTGAAACCCACTCCAGTTGGGAAAAACAGAATGGAGGCATAGGAATGATTTTCCCGAAGTAGCTGAAAGAGAGATGGAAGACACTACCTACGGCGGAAGTAAAACGTCGGGGCCTTGTCTAATCCATGGTAAGGTATTCTCCATATGTGTGTCTTTTTCTTGGTGGTACCCCCCCGTGTTCTTCAGAAGTTTCCAGTGTATTCATCGTTGGAAGCGAAAACTGACACTTCTGCAATTTGTGATTTACAGGATGGGCTCTGCCCAGATAGAGTTTTTCTAGTGGGATAGCGAGGAGATATCATACTTCGCCCTCCAGGAAATACCTCTGAACAGCGAAGCTAAGTGTATCCCTAGGTATCTATGGAAAAGATGGGATAGTGCAACCAACTGCACGTTCGCAGTAATACGTAGGGTCAAGGAAGGTTGAAAGAAGGGGGACAGTTTATATTAATGTCTTATATAAAACTTAGCTTTTAGACTCTATCCTATCTATTCCAAATAGAAGGGTATAGTTCGGGAAAGCTACTCCTCTACATGTAGAGAACTCAAACGTACTCCATACTAAAGGCGTAAATAAGGCTCTTATAATATATATAACTGGCTAAACTGTTCAGTATGGTGAAAATAAAAGTCTCGCACTCTGGACAGAACTCCCAGTTCTTTGAGGCTCACACCTAGCAACCATGTTAGATATGTGAGGTTTTCCAAATGACATTAATATTTGTTGTTTAATGTTGCAGCCCTAAGAATATGCTTTTATATTCATAGATGGTTGAGACGTATGGTAGCTATCGATGACGAATAAGGAATGATTAGGGAGATGTTTTTGATAGAGAGAGATGATTAAAGTAATGTTGTAGTTTTTTAAAAGAGTTGTAAATTTTTACATAAGGTTGTTGTGTGACCCCACAGGATGCATTCATAAAGCCAGAGGTAAAAGAATTAGATCTGAAATTTGACGACAGATGAACAGCCTCTACGATGCCAAAAGAGGGATGACAGAAATTAGAAGAGATAGTATGAGAGAAGTGAAGGTGAGAGTTGTAAAGGTCAAGTCGAGCTAGAAGGAGTTGTCGAAACGAGAGTAAATAGAAAGAGATTATAACTCTGGAGAATCTAAGTTGACTGACAAACGTGGAATTCACAGTTTGCGAGAGCTCAGAGACAGCACCCTCTGAAGGAACACCCCACCAATTAACACCGGCCACCGCCATATAGGAAGGAAGATGACGCTCCATCAACGAGTATATCAACAAGTGCTGATATGGAGCAATTCGGATATAGAAAACATAGACAAGAAGTAAGCAAATAGAAGGATATAACCCAAAGGAAGGGAGCTGAGCTAAGGATTATTGTAGGTTTTAAAAGTTACGTGCCCTGATAAACAGCGTTTGAAAGTGTTCCTGTTGAAAGTATCTATCTTTTTTTATTTATTGTTATTATTATGGTGCTGTGATGTGTTTGAAAAATTTGTTATTATTTCATGTGTGTCATTTTTTAATAAGTTATTTTGTTTTAGATATTTAAAATAACTTTATATATATCTTAAGTGAATGTACGTACTTAAAGTATATTCGTTTACGTATGAGGCGCAGGTTCTGCCTCTCTCGGTTTACTCTGTCTAAAAGGATAATAAGTTCTTTTCGCGCCAGAGCTTTTAACCTCTCTCTCGTTCACGCCTCTCTCTGTATCATGTCTTCGTTTTCTATAATAGTTGTAGGTTATTAGCAGAAAGTTATTCTATACTCGACCTGTTATATGTCAATGTGTGCTAAATTTTTATAGCGGTTTCATAGATTATATATTTTTTTCAATGATGTGAGTGTAGTTAGAATATATTAAGTAATTTTAGCCACTTAAATTTTTGTTAGGATTAGTTTTGAGTGTGCTGCAGTTTATTATGATCCGCGCAACAGGTCTACGCGCTTTGTGATATGTGATGCATGTTGTTTGGGGTATATTGTTGCATTATGGTGTTTGTTTTGTTTGTGCGTATATGTATATAGGTGATATTTGTATTGTTGTATTGTGTGTTTTGTGTTTTTTGTGTTTAGTGTGTGAAAATAGATTAATTTCTTTTTTAAGGAGGGGGAGAGAGACGATTACATTTTGTTTTCAAACCAACTTCCTTTTATTGGCAGGGGTTTAAATGATTGTGAGCTGTGTGTGTTGTGTGGTTGATGAATAACATAAGACTTTGGATGTGTGTGTGTGGTGTGTGTGTGAATATAGAGGAATATGTAAGTGCGATTTTATTGCGCGTTGCGTAGCGTGCTTTAATCTATAGACATTACGAACCAACATCGTGGACATTCTATTATAAAATTCTCTGACTGATTTCTGTGTTAAATATCAAACCATCTCTACTCTATCGCTAATATTCACACTTGAACACGTTTGGTGATCTATTTAGTTGCTGCATGACTTGCTCAAGAATGGGCGTAAGAATCATCCTGATTGTTAACTGATTCCTTTGTATTGAACCATCACTTCAACTTGACATATTAATTATTATCTCAAACTTTAACATGACTTTTCTTGTTATGTTCATAATAAGTTCAGGGCTCTGGAGAGAGTTTTAATTCTTTTAGTGAGCTCACGCTACTTCAAACTGGTTGGAAATGTCTATGAGAGACTATAAGTATATATAATCGTACCTTTTTTTAAAAGCACATGGCGTCGTAAATCATACGATATCTGCCTAACTCGGGATGTCCTAAAAGGTGGAAGGATGGGGGTGGTGGCTCAAAAGTTCTTTACAATCCGTGGTCTGGACTAGCTAACTTACACTAATACGAGGATGTGTTTACTTATTCGTACCCGTGATTACATGCTCTAAGGGGTAACTAAGCTAGAACAATATCTTATAACTCGCTCATCATTATATGTTATTAACATTAGTGTAAGCCTTGAACAAACTACTTCGTTCCAGAAGTACTGTTACATCTTGCCTATCTCAACGTATTGACCTACCCGATCTTTGTCTCCTCTATCTGTAGGCGAGCTTATCACAAAGGTACAATCAACCAGCTGAGATAGATGGTTGGGAGTTTCGCATCCTGGACATATAGAAGGCATAGCTTTGTAGGATATGTTAGGTTGGGGGAGAGTAATATGGACAAAGCCGAAATCCTTCAGCTTATTTCGTACTTTGAAAAGTGCTGCGAGAGCAAGTATACTTTAAAGAACCCACCACAGATTTTCGTGAAGTTCGGGGTATCAGCTCAACCAATTCTTGAACACACATTGACAAAGTGAACTTATCAGTTTCAGATACAGCCTAGATCCATAGGTCTTCTCATTATAATGGATCTACAGCTCTCAGCTCGCCTCTCCATTTATATTACGTGTGTAATAACTTGACCACTAAAGCCTTGGTAGCATATATGCTACAAAGCTTCAGATATGTATACATTGCTATATCTCACTCACGTTTAAAATATCTCGTTCTATGCACTGCTAACAATGGATGAGTTTAATTCTAGGCCTTTGTCTCGGTACACTGTTCATCGGGAGGGTTGTGTTCTATGACGCATATCGTCTATCTACGCATACCTCACACTATCAATCTGGTACATACTGATACTAGCTCATATTAAGTATAACTCTTTTATTAAATAACTAACGTAAGCGTATGATCGATTCATGGCTTCTTAGTCACCTATTATAGCTCTAATAAGTGATGGTAGAGCTTAATTCGATTTGACGTGGTATATATATATATATAATGATGCAGGTACATTCCTATTCTATATCTAGACTAAATCTTATCTTCTCATACTATCATTAATCGACTAATTGGTTCTCTCGATCGGACTATGTTCTTCTTGCATATTCAGTCAATTGTCGACATGTCTACTGTGGAATTAAATTAGCTGAATGTCGCTTCAGTATATTCGGTGGAAGTATAGCATTTACGAGTTTCTCGTATCAATTTGTACCTGTCTCTACTATTACCTCTCTCTCTTAGTTTTAGTTTCATTATATAACAGACTTAGTTATATTACTCTATAATAGCAAGAAGGTCTAGTATATCTTCTTATCAGAACTTTTTATTACTCTTGTAGTGTATATAGTGTCTTCTTTCAAACATTTTGCTTATTTACGTGAAGGTGACATTTTGTGTTATTCACTGTCTGTTCTATAAGTAAAAAAATTTGCATGCTTTTACATTACTCTAAACTCAGTAAATCGTAAACTCGAGCTAATACTCATTCTAGAGTCAGTAAATCCTTAGGCAATATACAAATTTAATATCTAGCAAATATCTGTATACATCAGATACTGCACTGTAATTCACTTCAAATATCCATTACTATGTCATCTCCTCCTATCCTTCCGATGGCAATCGTTGTTACTTATCTATCCTCGAATCTATTGATCTTAATGATCATATTGCGCAATCTACTTCTCATGTGTGGTTATACAATTTTCTCTCTAACAACTATACTCAACTCTATAGGTATACTCTTTAGTGTCTGCTATCCTCCATCTTCTTCTCAACTATACTTTGCCTCTTCAGGTTATCATACCTCTTATAGATCTAGTAATCAGTGACTATCCATAGTGTTACATTCATGACCTTCTGTTCGCTTCCAGCCAGGCTCATGCTTCCTTCGTGTACGCATCTGATTCTATTTATCTATTGATCTACGTTTATAGAAGGTCTGATTGATGTTGATGAGCACTATTTTCCGATATAACGATGTGCTTCTCACTCCCCGACTTTTGTAGTTATCATTGGTGTGTTTTTACTACAACCTCCTCTACGCTTCACCACTCTTTTACATAACGTTCTATATATAGTCTGTAAGTAACTCAAGATTATAATCTCAGCATCTAATCTAAACCCTTCTCAGTGTTCGCACATGCTCCTAAAGCTGCCTAAATTGTCAACCATCTATGATATTTCGAGAGATACTATGTAAGTTCTACTGCTATGATCTCCTTTCTATTATCATAACATTGTTATGTTCTTACTATCTAAGCAGTAAATTTCATAATCAGTAAATCAAAACCACTCACACTCCTTCCTGATCTATTGATCTATTGATCATACATCTCACTCCTATAGTCTGACATCTTCATGTGCTGCCTTTCTCATTCTTAGAGTAATAACTTAAAATGATACGTTAGATAGACACTTATACAAAGCGGTTGGACTACAGATATATCTAACATGATTTTATATGTTACTAGAAGCCGCTTATACTGGAAACAAATAACGTTGCAGACTACATAATGCATTCTTCTTCTTTTACGCATAAATTCGTTTCCCAGCTAGTACGCGCTTATTCTCTTTGCGTCAGGTTTTACTTAATAGAAATCATCTACTAGACATATATCAAAATTTACATTAACTCGACTACTAACCAATGATATATATTCGGTTTTTCACGATAACATTATTAGTGAACTATTTGAGGATTGTGCGACTGTGCAGTTGTGTGCGACATGTGTTACATTTACCAAGGCATTTGCACTCCTGGGAAACAATATTGTGACGGCACGTCTATCTCAGATCTCATATGTCTAGGCCAGACTAACTGATGTTCACTCTCATGTGTAGGTGTTTCCTCACTTCTTCTACATTGTGACTTACATACTTATCATAGTACTAGCCTACATTCATGCGAGGACTCAATCCGTATTACAAGTCGCCTATACACACTATTATTCGGCTGTAGTGTCCTTGAAATATCTCACAGCGTGAAGCTGTCATCTAGTTCTGTTTCCATTGTTCGGAAACTCTTCTGTTAGTGAGCTATTACGTTGTTTCGACGATCCTAAACGGTCTTCCGTCTTATCTGTCCTTAGACAGTTCTCATTGCCTACTTTTCTCATTTTCATGACGTCGTTCTACAGCTTGCCACTAACAGAAATTACGGTATCCACTCTATCAATCCGCCGGTGTAATAGACTTTCGTCATCTCTTCTGGACTCATCTTTGCTCTCATCCTACTCGTCATTTGGCTAACCAATGCTGCATTCTCATCTATATTTCTCTCCTTCATATCATACAGTACATCCAACCTTCGCATGGCCTATTTACGTTATACAGTTACTGATCCATGCTACCACTCGATGATTTGAGATGTTCCAAATACACCAGACTGTAATTAGTCATGTTCTCATACTTTGTACCAAACTTTCTAGCATTCACAACAGCCTTACTAGTGCCTATGTTCTTCTCATAGCAGTATTAATGTCATGATGCACGCTACAGCTGTTAGGCATTCAGGTTGCTCGTTGAGTATGTGGTAGGTAGGCTAGCATTCTCTGGTTTGTTCTCGTACAGTTCCTCCTACTATAATTGGAATGTCGTAGCTCTCTAACTATACCTGTTACCGTTACTGGCTCGACTGGCTTAGGACGGATCACGTGACTGTTTGCAAATAATTCGTTACCGAAACAGGTACGGTGGGGAGCTCGTAATCCGACATTGACGGGAATGTTGAGCACTTCGGTTTCATATATCTCTCTCATATATCTCTTCGACACTAAATCTTTCTAGGCGGCCTCGGACTCATTCTCCACTGTGCTATTCTGGATCAGCTCTTGCTAATGCGACCTCTCGACATGATGTAAATATTACAACTGCGGATTAGCACACATAGTTTCAGCAGATATCATCCGGGTGTTGTCGTAGCAAAAATCTCCTATTATCTATCCCTCATTCACTACTCGCTAAGCTGCCATTGACGATGTTAAGTGTGTACTATTTCAGCTAGAATAATCGTGGATGCTCAGGATCCTTGGATGAGCTACATGTGGTGACAGAAGAACTTATATAAGTAAGTCTCAATTCTTTGATTGTTGCTACAAATGAATTGTGCGCTGGCTAATCTCCTTGTGTTCAAAAGCCTGATACTGATTACAATATACTTTCTCCAGGCCTTATGGTTTAAATGGGGGCCAGAAATTGATTAATTTTGTCATCACTTCTCATCGTATAAGATCATAAGACGCATTTTTCTCTCTTATTGATCTGTATGGCAATGTTGACAATCGTGCAATGATAATAAGACCAAAATCATCTCGGGCCTTTGCCGTTTTGCTCTAGACTCACGCCTGGACGACTTCTGGCTTTCCTCCTCTCCTCCTTACTCCTCTCAGTGTGATCTATGTCGTTTGCTTGTGCATTACAGTTTTAGAATGTTGTTCAGGACATGGCCTTCTCGCAGATCTCTTGCTCGTAACGTAGGTATAAGAGCGCTCATGTGAAGCGCCAGAATTTGAGAGGCAATTCTATCCTCCCCGAGTAGTTTTAGATCTAGTTAACCTGTATGCCGTGTCCACTGGGAATGGTGCTTACGCTGCTGACACCGTCCCCTGCGCCTCAATATATGTTCTCATGTCTCAATACTAAGCACTTTCCCTCCCTCAGTGGGATAGCACGCTCACATGTCCAACCTATCCGATAAAGAAGATAAGCGCTCTGTTCTCTAGATCCTTCTAGACTATGCACCCATATTAGCTACTCACTATATGATCACTTCTGATTTACAGGATCTGTTTCGAACATCCACTATTTCTATAAACTCTCATTGTCATTATAGTTATCCATTCTATGCCGAAGTAACTCATATTCTCTTTAGCCGATCGCCACCCTTACGGCTTTCGGCAGTCAAGGGCTCTACTTCGATGTACCTATATTGTTTATCTCTCATATACTTATTACCGATTTATGGTATTTCCGCTCTTGGAACTACGGATGGAGACTCCAGACGCTGCTTGTGAAATGGTGGCGCTATGAGACTTATTCACGCCAAGTACGACTTTGACTGACACGGTGAATATGGTCGTCAGCCCTAACCTTCTCCAAGCTCTTCGCCTCTTGGTTACCTTCTTTCTCATCTCTACTTTTGCCTGTTACTATATGATGTCTAGCCTGTCTTATTCTCTAAGTCGTCTAATGATGCTCGGCTGTGCGTTGAGAGCTGATTCGTTTACTACTCTTCTACCCTTCTTACGTTGATTTCGCGTTAATCATCCGTCAGCGGTTCACGTACTCTCAGTTGAAATTTCGCTCCTCTCTGATGCCTACTTTTCATAATGATCTTGCTTACCTGCACATTACAAATCTAGCTATCGAGTCTATGCCGAGAGACTCGACCTATGATTCTTAGCATACTGCATATTCAATTCCATCTCTTCACTTCTTCTCTATAATACACCACCTTTACCGCTCCTGATGGTTAAAATAACATGCACCACAACCTTTTCGGTATCTTCTTAATTTTGACACTTTTCTCTCACAGCGTCCATCCTGCCCTATGCGATTTTATCTTGCCCGCACTAATACACCAATCTCTCACGTCTGGATTCGCGGAGGAGGTCATATAGCGTTGCCTTCATAACGCTGGTCAGGATCTAACAGTATAATTTGAAACGTGACCCAGGGCGTATGTTTCGTGCGTGAATTCGGAGTGTACGTTCGGCTTCGTGCCTACGATTACATGGTGGGAGTCTAGTATCTGTGAGATGGCGTTGATCGGGACGGATGAGCAGGTGTCATTTCCAATACTAATCTTTCTTCGGATAAATCGCTATCTAACTCTATTGAGATCTCACCTCCGGCTTGTACTGATTCTGGCCTTTGTTCCTTGAGTCTAATTAGCATGTCACTTAGTAGACTATCGCGAGGACAGAGAGATCCATATTCGGCTGCATGTGGACAACAATCTCCTGGTATCCTTGGCCTATCACTCGTTCGCTAATATGTGTCATGCGAGCTTCGAATACGTAATGTCGCAGTGCTTAGACTAGCATTCTTCAGCAACTCGCAGCAAAGAAGTGTCGATTCGCATTTCTAAACGATGAGAGAGTACGGCTAACGCCTTGGTTCTCTATGTTAAAACATTCCTTATATACAAAATAGATGCATGAATTTCATTAATTTATGTAAAAAAAGTTACCACTTCGATCACTGATATTAGAGGAGCAGAACACATCAATACCACTTTTTCTTTAGTGGACCCTTTATCCTGACAAATCTTCTCTGCCTTTGATTCCTTGGTGTTCTAAACAGTTTTATTACGCTCCATCACTCTTAGCATACATACCCTGACAGTCATCCTCGCTTGCTCTTTATGTTTTCGTCTATTATACTGAAGCGTACTCGCGGCATTTCTTCTTCATTGTCATCTGTACAAGGCCTGCTAACGGTGCTTCTCGGGTCCTAATTGCGGCGGTCTTTTACAGCACTAGCGAGAGTAGATTCGTACACCCCCCTACTTAACCATCCTGGGATTTGTATATGTGATTCCTGCTTCTGCGTCTTCGACTTTACTAGCACGAGGAGATCTTACTTTGATATGGTGCCTGGCATGACAACAGGAGCCGAAGCTGCATTGAGCTACGACCGGAAACACGTAACAGGCACAAACGCGTTCTCACTCCCCTATCTCAAGCTACCTCCCTCTTTGCAGGTTCTTCTTCTCCCCCTGCTCCTCTGAAGTATGCTTCTATTTCGAATGTCTCGTCTATTATTCCATTTTACTTAATGTGTCCGGAGCTTACTATCGTCGTCTTGGTGTAGCTTGTATACATCGCGAGCTGACGTCTTTGTGCTCCTTCGTACTTTACTGTGTTATCCTCATGGCGTATTCGGCTGTCTGCTTTTCTCGACGTCCTCCTACTTTCATTTATCACTACATCTGTCCATTAATTTAAGGTTCATCTACTCAGAACTTACTGACGTATATGCCCAAATGCAGACGATCGTTCTCTCTCACTCATAGTAGATTGACGCTAAAGACTCGACCCTTTCAGCGAACATACGGAAAGTCAACTCATTTCATATACATCTCTTCATGCTACTCTCCTTTCGGTCGGATATATGAAATCTACTACCTCGACTAATCGGCTTATAGTATTCCTATGCTGATCAATTGTGGCACCATCGAGACTCCCTTACAATATATCTCATATCTACTTAATTACATAAGCACCCTATTACCTCGGATCTTCGAAAAACGATTCCATTCTGCCACGTATCGCGATAGCATTGTCTCAAAAGTGTCACTATGAATTCTGCTACGGTCTGATGGGGGGTGTTGTCGTTTTGTCTTCATAGCATAGCTCTTCATCGTTGGCTAACTATATATTGTGAATTGAATAGCATCGCATTTAGATCCATCTAGACGTGTGTGTTTTAATTATATTCCCTCTCGAGTCCATTTCTGCGCGCTAAGTGTAGCGATAGCTCTGAGTAATCGTATCCGCGCGAATACGATAGAAGCAACGCTCGATGCGCTGCCTCCCCGTGTGTCGACAATAAATTTAATCTCTCTCTACATATATATCCCCATGCGTTCATTGCGCTGTGCTTATGCCTGCCTTCACCTATACGACAAAGCGGCATCTCGAGTGGGACAGGTATCACTCATTGCTCTATACTTGAGCACTATAACCGCTGCGCTAATTTACACACTTCAGCCCTCAGAGTATATACCTATCTCTGTTGACACGCGTTGGTTATTAACAGAAGTACTAACTTCGTACTGAGCTACTTAAAGATATGGCTTTTGTATCATTAACAAGTGCTGTCATAAACCTCTTCTTGTGCCTCGTTATGTCTATGAACACTCCGTAAAACTGCCAATATTATTTAGTGACCTGTGCTCTAATCTGAGACAATAATTGTTCAACGAATATTCATTGGTGCCTCGTTTGCATGGTTGCAAGATTATCAGGTTTCACTTATATATCTATGCAACTTCTTCAATTCTCTATTATACATACCTCTGTGAATCTCTCATCAGCGTTTCTTCCGCGTAACTGCGCCATGAAATCAGCTACGTGCTTCTCGGTCATATCGTGCGAACGTCGAGAATTATTTTTCACTTAATCCTGCTTCATACAATTTCTCGATCTCAAAGTTATATAGTGCTTTCATATTTTGAATTTGGGTGGCGCATAGTATCTGATATTTTTATCTTTCTAGCATATATCAAATCCATGTATAAGTTCTGTTTTCCGATGACTGGCAGCTGTAGGAACTTATCGTGAGACAGACTGCGATTCTCCTCCACCTCTCCATGTTCACAAAGTAATGGAGTCTCGAGCAGTGTTTCTTAATATTACCACTAGCGAGTGTCATTATGAACATTAAGCCGTGTCGCTGATAAGTGCAGCGCTGTCTACTAGCTCTCTAAGACTCTCCTACTCCTATGTTGACGAGGATTACTCGTTCTCATTCTCTCTTTATCTGTTTCCGTTATCTTATATCTAATATATCTTTCCTTATTCTAGTAGTTCGCCATCTAATTAATTCATGCAGGTCATACGTTTATAGACGCGGGCATCCATATAACCGCCCATTTTTGTTATCATGCGTGGATAGTATCTCCAATATTTCCTGTTTTAAATGTGAATGAATCCAATACTTCATTTAAACTTTCGCTTTTCTACCCACTCGTCCGTTAAACTTACTCCTCGACCTCTGAATTTATTCCTTACTTTTCATTAAGTATGATCTTCTGACCTGCACATCAAACTCTATCCACTAGTATGCCTATGTTGTTCTTATCTCCTTTCATTCTTCAACTCATTTCAATTCTCTACTCACGGTGCTCTCTTATAAACTTACACCACCTTCGCTGGGGAACCTAATTGTGTCATATCTGACCCTGACAACGCTAATATCTCTTAATTTTTAACTACTACTTTTCAGAACAGCAATAATCCATCCCTAGCTCCCATTTTCTTCTCCTTGCACATGCGATTATGGTTTCCTTATGGTGTGTGTGTCTATAACATACATTCATTTAAGTCACCACCTTTAACGTCTGGTGACTTCCGGCTTCATCCCGCTAAGGTGGACGTAATGCGTTTAGACGGGAGGAGCGAGGAGTTCAATTTCCTTTTCGATCTAATCTTTCTCTCCTCATAATCCATGGTTCGATCGTGGCCTTGTTCTCCTTGCCTTATTTTCACTAATCAGACATGCGCCCGCTTATCGGGAAGTTGGAAAATTCTCGTTCCCCTATCACTCTCGCCTCTTGACAATTTTCATTCACGCTAAGTAAATCCGCATATAGCACGGATACTTCATTCGAATCGAACTCTTCCCCCTACTTAGCCTCACATTATAAGAAGGCTTTCATCAGACGAAAGTTGCGCTTAACCTCCTTGGTTCTTCCTACTGACAAATCTCTTTCTGGCCTCTTGGCCAAAAATTATACTCGATCAACTTGCTTTAATATCTGCTCCTTTCACCTCTATATTTTGATCTGATGGCAATTTTGCTAACTCTCCAATTGAAAAAGCCAATCTCTTTGGCCTCCATATTTTCCTCTAACTCAACCCTGGACGATTCTGGCCTTTCCATCCTCCTCCTCTTCCCTCTCAGGTGTCCTATGTCTGTGCCTGGTGATTACATTTGATCGGGTACATCGGCTCCTGAGATCTATGAACGTTAGGTAAGGCGGGTGAACCTGGATGGCATTCCTCCCGAGTTTGATGTCGTTGATAGCGTACAGAAGTTTTTGTGTGGGCCAACCATCTTCTAGAGGGGTATTCTAATTGTTCAATGTGCTTAACGGCTGACACCAGCCTCTCGTCCAACGTCAAACTATATTCTCTATGTCTCAATACTAGCAATTTCCCTCAGTTGTTATAAGCACGCACATGTCCAACCTATTCACGAAAAAAGGAAAGCCGCTCTGATCCTTATAAGGAGTCTAACTATTAAGCCCTATAGCTCTCGCTTGGATTCTATCATAAGATCTTTGAAACCCTTTCAACTCTCATTTCTTTAGTGAGCATCTGGAATAGCTCATTCTTTTTATTATCCTTCTTTCCGCATCGTCTCTTGTAACGGTTTTCAAGGCGTTTCAAGGTTTCGATATATTTTTTCCTACTTAACCCGGATTTATATGGAAACTATGCTTTCGCTCTCTTCGGAACTATCTGCTTGTGACTGCTATTTAGGGTTGGGCTCTTTGACATATACTTCCTAAGGCCATTCCTTGAACCGGGTTTGGCACGCCCAGCTAATTGCACTTGCTCGTCCCAAGCTCTCTCCTCTTCTATATATACACTCCTTCTTCTTTTGCCTACTTGAATTAGTCTAGCACTTGTGTTCCGTTCTAAGTCGCCCTCAATATCGTGCTGTCTTTGTTATGTGCTGTGGTTGATTGAGCGACTTCTCTCTTGCTTTATTTCTTTCTGTTTCCTCCAGCCCGTTCCGTCTATATCAATACTCTCCTACGTTTAATATTCCCTATCTTTCATTAAGTATCTTTCCTGCTACAGTCGAAACTACACTCTCACCTCATATCGTGCCGAAGACTCGACCTTGTCTTCTTCAAACTCCATTTCAATTCTCTCTGCACCTTCTCTCTTAAAGTACTAACCACAATATCGCTATTCTCCTATTGGTAAATCTGACCACAACCTTGTATATCTCTTCTTATATTATAACATGCTTCTCTCCAACAGTCTCAATTTCCTGCGCCTATAGCGGTTTTTTGGCACTAGTTGATCTCGTATCTGTAGGTGGTTCGGGTCTTGCTCATGTGCTTCTGACGCTTAACGTTATAATTGGAATGATATGTCTTTAACTCTCCTGGTGACGATTCTCGCCTTTCTCCCGCGTCAGGTGCTGACTGTAATCGTGACGGAGTACTTGTTGTGTGCTAGTTCATTCACATCTCTCGACTTAAATTTTATCTTGTTAAGCTATTCGCTGCCTCCATTAATTCCATCTCCGGATAAGTCGAATAGAATATACATCTATGCGATCGTACTACATTACACATTCACTGTTATCAGCGCGTATATCCGGGAGTAGGACAATACATCTCGATTCTTTCGTAACCATCTATCCTCTCGCGAATTTTCTTAATTCATGCTAGTATATCGTTATGCAGGCGATACTCTTCAGACGAGACAAGCAAGGCTTATACATACAAAACGAAGTGCGCCTAAACCTCCTGGTTCTGTTGCATCCTATACTATGATTGCTGTCTTTCTCCTCTTGGCAAAGGGATATCATTCGAATTTTCATTGGTAGATTCTGAAGCATCTTCCGATACCTCTTGCTCTTCGATTTCAATTACATGATTGGTGGAGTCGTTTTCTTTTTCAATTTTGATTTTTTCTAATCCTTCATCAATGTTTATTTCATTTTTATTATTTCTTTGATCACTTTCATGTACGTTTTCTTCAATTTCATTTACAATCTCATTTTCACTTTCTCTTACATTTTCAATTTCATTTTCAATTACGTCATCTTCTAATGCCCTAGGATTGTCCATTACCTCATAACTAGGATCATGGGAAACATTTTCTTTGAATTTTTCCTGGTTTCCAGAATTAGGTTTAGCGTCGTTGTCCTTAACATTGAAAATCTGTTCTCTAGGCAAATCTTCCTTAATAATTTCTTCTTCAGGATCAGATTTTTCATATAAATCATCTTTATAAGCTACAACAATAACTTCTGGTGTAATTATGTCTTTTGGTTCTGGCATCAATTTATTTAGATCTCTTATCATCTGTTCTGAATAATCTATTTTATATTCTAATGCTTGACTACTTGGGTCATAGTCCGCAACTTCATTTGTACCTAATGTTTCAATACCATCCAAGGTATTAGCAAAACTTGGTTCGTCAACGTCTTTAGGATCTTGATGAGGAAGATCTGCACCAAGTTGACCATCAAATTTTATGACAACTGTTTCTTTTTCTTTGTTCTGAGTTTTCACGTCTTCTTGAATTATTTGTTCCATTTCCTCCTCTACAAGATCTTTTTCGTCTTCATCATGTTCATCAGCTGTTTCAACATACTCTTCCTTCTTAGGTGGACTATCAAAAGGGTCTTCAAGTTCTGATGATTTAGAGGAAACAG
>JABUQX010033034.1:0-2500 GCA_015478945.1 Trachelipus rathkii
GATTAGTATGACTGAGATATTCTGGAATTGCAGTCAAATGACTTGTGCATAGCACTTGGAAAGTGAAGAGGAAGATAGGACTGAGAAGAGGTGGTAACAATGTTTTTGCTAATTAAGTATATATATACTTTAAGAGAGGCCATATATATGAACTGATTTAATGATGAGAAAATCGCTGAGTTTCAATAAAAGATATTCCATAGGGTAGAAAGAATAAAGGGGTGAAGCTTTGATAGTAGCAGATACGTGGAGGGTTTGACAGAATAAAAAAGAGGGTGGTAAGATAAATGCAAATACTTGAGTGGAGTATTTGGAAGAGAGGGAGGAAATATACAAATGTACAAGAGATTACAAGTAGGATAGCTCAGTATGGGAAGCTGTAAAGAGCAAGTAGGTACCCATTACATGAAAGATATAACACAATATGAGTATGGAGTGAAACAGTGGAGTGATATCGACGATTATGTATATTAACTACCGATTCTATTAATAAAACACCCAGACGATTTAACATAAATGAATAAACCTCAAGAGGGTATGACAGATAAGAATATATCAGAGGGATTGACAAGGAAAACCCATAAAAAGTTTGACCAATAGGAAAACGATACCAAGAAGAGGCAAACAAGAAATCTTAAAAATAAATGGAAGAGGTTGGAGTGAACGGGCTATGTTAATATATAGAATGGATGCAGTTCTTATAGTATATGGTAAGATAGGTGGGAACATAATCCGTGAAGAGTAAGTAGATGCAGGAAGAGATGAAAGTGGATATATATATATATATATATATATATATATTTTATATATATATATATTTATATATATATATATATATATATATAATATATATATATATATATATATATATTATTAATATATAATATATATATATATTATATATTATAATATATATTATATATTATATATATATATATATATATATATAATATATATATATATATCTAATATATATATATTATATATTATATATAATATATATATATATATATATATAATATAATATATATTTAATATATATATTATATATATATATTATATATTTATATATATATATATATATATATATATATATAATATATATATATATATATTATATATATATATATATATAGGAGAGACAGCAGACTTAAATAGAGGAAAATATCAGCATTCTTATAGTCTTAAAATAGATGACCAGAATTTGGCTCTCACAAATCATAGAAGAATGGAAGATCATTTCATAAATATAAATGACTTTTCTCTAATTACTTCCATTAAAGACAACTACAAAAGAAATTATTAGAGTCATTTATTATCAATAATATCAAACATGAAACCAGTAAAATGGAACTATATATTATATATATATTATAATATATATAATATATATTATATATATATATATATATATATATATATATATATATATATATATATATAATATATATATATATATCGTATATATATATATATATATAATATTATATATATATATCCAACTCTGCACATAAACACTTGGGAAGAAAAACGCATCCTCGCTAATACAGAAGTCTTTCGAATAAATCCTGGCACGGTAAACTACTTACCCAAATACTTTTTGGAAACAAGCATACTAATCCCTAACAAACCAAAAAAAGACGCCCAACTCCCCTCCTTCTATCGCCCAATTTCTCTGCTTTGTTCCATCAGTAAATTGCTTGAGAAATTAATATAAATAAAATTTCCCAATCTATTCCTCTCCCAGACTTCCAACACGGATTTAAAAGTAACCACTCTACTACCACAGCCCTCACCTCCCTCACACACAAATCGAAGTAATGGCGTGTCAATCAACATCACCTTCCCCATAGATTTTACTCACACAATAGACATAGACAAGAGCATTTGATCACCGTCCCAGACACATAATAATTCAAAAATTCCTCCATTCCCCTGTAGAGAAATAAATGATAAAAATGGCTTTCCAATATTCCTCACCAACCGGTTTGCAAAATTCTTAATACAAAAACAACCTCTCCCACTCTATCAAATTACAAAACGGCGTCCCACAGGGAGCCATTCTCTCTCCATTTTTATTCAACTTTTTCACTGCAGACCTACCCACCCCAATTCACCACTCCACCAAACTTATCACTTATGCAGACGGACATCAGCCTCATTTCTCAACACCCAGACGTAAACACAGCCACACAACATACCCAAGAATACTTACACTCTTTAGAAAACTGGTTAATCACCAACAGAATGACAGCATCCCCCCTTAAGTCCTCTATCACCCTATTTTAACCACCGACCGTCATCAATCTTCCCTCCATCCCTTAATTACTCTGAACAATAACCCCCTCCCTCTAAACAAAACCCCAAAAATACTAGGACTTACCTACGACACCCACATGACGTTCTCCCCCCATATTGACCAAATCACTTCCACAACTCTACGAAAACTAAACACCCTCCGAACCCTTTCCCAACACAACTTCAGCGACAGTAAACACAC
>JABUQX010033034.1:22500-32500 GCA_015478945.1 Trachelipus rathkii
ATTTCTAATTGTTTTAAGTTAGTCCTACTGTGTGCAATTGTTTGGCACAGAGTAATGTTTATAAAATTGAATTAAATTGAGATATTCTTCTCAGGGAATCTTGGAGCTAATTCATCTGTTAAAACATATTGCAGGTGGTTATAGTCCCATGTGGAAATTAATTAAATAGTTTACAAAGATCTCGCCGTATTCCTGTGGTGAACTTAATTGGTTTGATATTCTTTCATCAATTCATCATACAAGAGAATACGAGAGGTAAATTCATCAGCTGAATAATTAGTTAAGAACAGGTGTACTGATACACATAGGTAATACCTATATGGTATATAGGTTTATATGCCTATATATTATTGCAAGCATGTTTATATGTAGTATAATCTTCGTATAATATATAATATAATATAATACGAAATAATATAATAAAATACAATACAATACAATACAATACAATACAATACAATACAATACAATACAATACAATACAATACAATACAATATTATATACATATAATACATATAATATAATATAATATAATATAATATAATATAATATAATATAATATAATATCAAATTGACATAAAATTGTATTGAAATCCTATATATTTATATTAATCTGAAATAATAATCTTTTAGTTAATAATATCTGTTCCATGGTTTATTCACCTTGGCTAAATATTTGGCAATTATTGATTATATAATTATTCATTGATAGACCATGCTGTCAGATATTTTATATGTGACAGGATATGTTGTTGCATTCATATGCAGAAAATTGTAAATAATCTTTTTGTTAATAACCTGTTGTGCTCATTATTTTTATTTGAGTTCTTTGTAGCTTGTCTCCTCGTGTTTCTGGGTTGCATTTTTATGATTGTTGCTTAACTATTTAAGTTATTTTGCTTGCTGCTCTGCTCTGCTATTCTTTCATTCCCTTTGACAAATATTCCCTTTTGCAGTCCATCTAAATTCATCAGTGTGTTGAGCTATGTTTTGACGGAGGTGTGCAGAGGGTCTCACATGGACCCGACATCTCTGTTCCCCAGTTGGGCTTGGCTTCCTTATAATGAAGGTGTGGGTCAGACACTTGTGTTCTATTTTGAAATATTAATTCAATCTTTTCTTTTTATCTATGAGACCTTAGAAAATACAGGCGCGTATTATGGTAGCACAAAGTGGGGACCTAGACGGGTTCTTTCTGAAAGGGCAGAATTTGTTGTTACCCTGAGTAGCAGATGATTGAAATAATGGCTTGCATATTAAATTCTTCAGATTTTGGCGTTTTAATATTATTTTTTCTTAAAGAACAATACTTTTTAAATTTATTAAAGTTTTTTAATTAACCAAAGTTCGATTACGTAGTCATATTGTGATTTTCCATTTTTTCTACTTTTCGTGTTTTCGGGGTGTAGCTAAAATATTCTTTGGTTGTAAAAAAGAAAAAATCTTTTGCAGATATTCTTTTAGTCTGCAACTATTCTTTTGTTGGAATACTGTATATTTTTTAGTTGAAAAAAGATTCTTTTGTTACAACTCTGTAGTTTGTTGCATCCAAATCATCTCTTGGTTGTGTTTTGTGATAAAAAAATTTTAATTCGTTGCAAGATAAACATTTATGGGATCAACTTAACATACTTGATGAAATAGTGAGCTAGAGAGCGTGATAGGTGGTGTACCCGAAAGAGAAAATATTACTTGGCAAATGGTGTTCGTGAAGCAATTACACGTCTCTATAGATAAGACCTCCCAACAACTAGGTGGGAAGCGTCCAGAATGACTCAAAACTTGCGCTGATGAACAGGGGTTGAATTACCAACTGGTTTAGGATAATATTATTGCTAACGTCCGAGATTTCCATTCAAGCTTAAGAGTAGATTTTATTCATTTGTTCCAGAATTTCCTAAATCCAACGTACGGTTTTTATTACCAAGTAAATCGGAAAGATTTAATTATTCTGGTGTCAATTCCGGACGATCTACAACGGTGCCAGTTTCATTGAATTCGTCGATCCATCCTACGTTTGTATATGTGTCCTGAATCATGACATCAAATACGTCAGATGTAAATATTTCAAGCCTGGGAAGGATGGAAAATAATCAAAGATCCTAAAATACTACTCCAAGGTTAGATACCATTGAAAATCAACTCGTTCATATCATAAAAACAATCTCTATATTAACAAGGCTCATTGCCAGGGCATATAAACTTAAGGTTGTACATCCACGGAAATTTAATTCTACAAAAGAATATAATCTACGAACTTTCTTTACAGTGTTCGAGAGATTTTGCGAGGTCATGTTTTCAGATCAGCCTCAGGATTGGATTACCGTTTTATGGGATCGCTTCGAGAGTAATTATTCAGAATACTTTACGACCATTATTTTGAAAGAACATGTCATATCTATAGGGACTCTCCAGTGGTGGGATTAAGAAGCCGGGGTAAAAAGAGATAAGGCATCGCAGAACATCATGTTGTCCAAAAGGATGTCAGGCGAAAAAAATTAATATGTTCGATCTTCTCCTTGAACAGCTTACGAATCGAGCATACCCTGGTGTCTGTATGCTGACCCACGACAATTTGCCTTGTGCTTTCCTATAATCTGTATTGGTTGCGACGGCACGCATGATTATAACCTCAATTATAAGAAGGATCCTCAGGACGCAAAATGCAGTTCCAGCAAATAGTCAGGTTGGCGAATCAGCATTGTAATGAGCTGTCACCTGATTAGTCTGAAATATTAAGGGAAGAGTCAGAAATAAGCGTCTTTCGCCGGTTGTTGGCCCCTCATTCCAAAAACTAAAATTCGTTGAACCAGCGTGGCTAAGCTACCCGAGATCAATCAATTAAATAGTCTTCAAAGAGGGAGAAATGACGATCGAAGATCATGCTGCTTATCGTATTCTTCAAATGATGTTACAGCAAATAATAGTTTCTGTACCTATTGTGACAGATAATTGCAACTTATCTATTGATTGTTTTGCATGTAGTAATGTCGTATTGCCGACAGAAGGGAGTAGCTTTTACGACCAGTATAAAAACGATCACAAAGGGCTGAGGCATGGGAACCAGCTGTGCTGTAATCAGCCCAAAAGGATTATTTACAACTTCAAGATTTAACTGTTCTGAATCACGGGAAAATTATCTAAAGTGGAGGATTCTCAATTGCGAATTAAATCCATTATCTCAGAGAGGGAAATAATCGTTGCCGGAGCAGAGAAAAACATGTGGCTCAGAGTCGAGAAGCACATGAGGAGGCGATTATGAAAATCATGTTTAGGCTAGACTACTCCATAGCACGTGTCACGCTGCCGGAGGAGTTTGTGAAATTAATCCTATATTAGACCCAACCAATTCCGCCACGGTAAGATCAACAGTCCAATAAAGATGTAATCAGGCGATAAATTCTTTCAACAAATATCGATCATATCAAATCGAGGGATATTCAGACCAAATATTCAGGTGTGGTGGATATAGGGCGGCGCTAAATTTAATCAAAACCTCGGTCGTTGATACAGCCTAGCGGTGTAGAAAAATATTCGTCCGTCCATCATTAGTGGTATTTGCCATTCTGAGATCAAAATATTCCGCTTTTGTTAGAGGTTAAGTTTTCGTTTTTCAAAGAGGGTTTGTTGCTAACGACGAAGAATTCTGGTTCTTGAAGAATCCGCTTATTTTGGGAGTTCCTCTTTTAGAGCAAATCTACTTCTGGAAATGTCTAAATAACTTTGGATTGTGAGGATGAACAGGTTTTCTAAGTAGTAACAGCTAATCTTACCAAACTAAATACTTGAGTGGAACCCCCAGATTACTGAAATCAGGGAATAGGAACGCACGAGTGTGGGTTTACTCCAGTAAACTTCTGCAAATATACACATTCGTTTCAAACCTTATATTTAGGTGAAGAAGAAAATAATCTTTGTATTTAAATTATTACGAAGGAACGATGTCGTCGCTTTTTTATAATGGCAATGACAGTCCAAAATTCATCCCATAAGGGTTTTTTGTACGATCTGCCTTTCCTATAGCAGATACTACTGATTTAAAAATTTATAATTTCTCTCCCGATGAAGCGGAAGATGACTCTGCACATATTTCATATTGAACTCGTTAGAAATTATGGAAGAGTTCCAATTTGCAGATATTCAGTTATATCTTTCACAGAAAGAACAATTAATCGATCTTCTTCAGAAATATTTGACAGCTCTTATCACTGGAGATGATGATGTGGAGCTTGCACATAATGTGCAACATCAAATTGAACTCACCACTGATAGGCCGATTCATGTATCATTCAGGAAATTTCATGGACCACTGTCTCAGGAAATTGAGCGCCAGTGCAGTGAACTGGATGAAGGAGGAATTATTCGCAAGAGCAACTCTCCATATTCGGATCATATTGTTCCGGTAGCTAAACTGATAAGTCTTTGTCTCGTTGTGGATTACCGAGCTCTTAGTCGACATACCAAAGGAATGCTTTCCCTTTGCCAAATCAAATAGATTTGTCAGGAGGGAAAATATACACTAAAATCGATTTAATACGTAATGCTACTAAATTGAGATGGCCTTTTTGAGAATTCCTTTTGGAGTGATAGGCGATCCGGCAACCTTTCTGAGAGGTATGATGATGGCTGTGTCAGGTATTCTCTGGACAAAAGTTATGATATACCCCGACGACATAATCATAAGATCCCAAACCTTTCATCAATATATTTGATTCCTGGAGAAGGTTCTAAGAGCTCTAGACGTGAATGGGTTCAAACTAAAATTTCACAAAACAAAGTTATGCAGAGAGTTTGTTAGCTTTCTCGGTCATTGGATAAATAATCAAGGAATTCTTCATTTTAAAAAGAATGTGGCTGGTTTATTGAATTTTCCCATTCCAACCACCGTTAAGCAGTTGAGACAATTTCTTGGATTGGTCAGTTTTTATCGGAGCCACATCTCTCATAGCTCATCAATAGCCAAACTTTTGTCTTGTCAGACTGGTGGTCGTGTAGTTCGATTGACGCCTGAATGTCAGGAAGCGTTCGAGAAATTAAAATCTTCGCTAATGAGTCTAACATGTTGGCTTTTCCGAATTATAGTATTAATGCACCACCATTAGAATTATATGTAGGTGCGTAGGATATCGGAACTGGGGCCGTGTTGTCGCAGCAATAGGTAGAAGATAATCGTCCCATTGCCTTCACCTTGATGACTTTCTTTGAAGCTTAGAAAAAATATTCAACTGTAGAGCACGAATTAGCGGCTCTCAGATTGCTGTGAAAACATTGCGTCCCTTTTCATGCAATGAAAAGGAATTCATCATATATAGTGATCGTGATCCGTTCCAATATCTGGACAATATGTCGTCAGCATAAGGACATATTGCACGTACTCTTGATGAACTTTCTGAGCACAATTTTCAAGTTCGACATATTAGTGGTATGAAAAATATTCCCTATCGCGCTCACTTGTACCCGTGAAAGAAACAGACGATGGTGAATTAGTGCGTGAAGGAAGTTTTAATAAGAATTATATTCACCCAGAATACAATCAGTTAATCCTTCTTGGATGAGGAGACTCTCTTCAGATCCTTCCATTTTGGGTAGAAGGCTTCGAAAAATCTCATATCCAAGTGAGATAAAAATTATTCGCGGAACTATTAAAAGATACGAAAAAACAGAATCTCCAGGGTAGAAATATTTTTAAGCAGTTGCGCTCGTTATCACATCCCGGGCAAGTACCAATTCCTAAATTAATTCAAATATTCGCAAAATTAATGCAGTGCAATGTAATGGTTTATACGCTAGCGCTAAACCACTAATATATGGTGAATTATTCTTTGATACTTGTTATTTATCCTGTGTATCAGGGATATATTACAATTTGTTAATTCCCGCTGAAATCTTCGAAAGACCTTATTAGACAGCTAAATTTAGTTAAGACTACAGATGGTACACCTAATACAAAAATATTTCTTAAATATAAAATTCTAGTATAGATATCGAAATAATAAAAAAGAAACCTAAATCATATAAGGTTCTAAAGAATTTATCTCGAGTTATTCGTAATAGTATGCCAACTTTAGGGTCACCTAACATTAAATATATTCAAATATATGATGGATAAGATAATTATTCAAAAGATATTTTTGTATGATGTACACCAGGAAGACGAAAAATTCATCGTTACCTTTTCCCATTTGGTTTTTATAGTGATCCAGTAGCATGTGGACTATATATATCTAGGATGAAATAAGCATATTTCTCTGATTTATGGGGAATTTTGGCATCTTTTTGACAACCAAACAGTCTCAGATGTGTGTAACGCATGTCTTCACTGTCAATTTTCCAAGACCCCTCCAAATATCGCCAAACCACCGATAATGAAGATAATCTTTTACGACTTGTTGACAGTAGGTTTGCTACAATTACCTCACATAAGGAAAAATCATGGTTAATGTTTTTCAAAATTCATTGTTGTTGTGTCTCTGAGCAACAAAAGACAAAGGGTGGCGAGTGCTTTTAAATATAAAATATTACCATTCATCCAAAATATTCCTGAATGCATCCTAAGTGATAGAAGTTAACAATGTTAAGAAAACAATGTTAAATAGGTTTGGTATAATCCATGTCGTGATTTCAAGTTACGTGCCTCAGTGCAATGGTATGAAGGGGCGATATATATATATATATGCATATACAAATAAATTATTACGCTCCTTGGCACAAGATAATCCATCTTCATAGGCTGGTTAGTTGTCTCAGGCAGTCATTTTATGGTATAATACATGGCATTCGACTATCAATAATACACCTTTAGATATTCTATTGAAGAATGCTCACTTATTTAAAAATAATCCATGTCACTAACAGTTATGGCGTGACCCGTCAAAGCACTTGCAGAATTGGAGACAAGGTGGCATATAAAACGCACATGCCAGGTAATCTAGTTATTAATAAATTTAAAACACGTTACACGGATCCTTATGTTATTCGCCGAGCTCACGGAAATAATCTTACTTATACAATGGCCAGAGTAAGTAATCCAAATCATCAAATACATGCTCATTATTCATAGCTTCTCAGCTGAAAATTTGATATTGATGCGGCTACAAGTAGAAAAAAATTATAGAATGCTTTCACTGTCCAAAAAAATGTTTTTTGGAAAAATGTAAAATATGTGAATATATTTTTTTCCTACTTGTCCGATCCAACATCAAATCTTCAGAGCTTGTATAGTCGGTAAAAAAGATCACACTTTTTACTTAGATATTTTTTTTTGTTTACTCAAAAGGAAAAAATTAAAAAATTTCTAAAAATATGTTTTTGGGAAAATTTGTTCCAAGAACAAATCCAAAACTAATGCATATACAAATAAATTATTTAAGTAAAAAATGAGCGACTACCTTGACTACCTTGACTACATATGCTCTGAAAATTTTATTCACTTCGCACTAGCAGTAAAAAAATTATAGCAATTTTTCATTTTAAAAACTGGGTTTTGAATTTGATATTGCTGAGCATAAATTTCAAAAAAATGAAAAAAGACTACTTCATGCATTTTTGTTGGTAATAGACTCATCTATGTATATTTCAAGTTTGAAGTCATTTCGAAAATAATTGTAGAAGTTTATGCGAAAAATGTACAAACATAGGTTTTGAAAGCAATGAAAATACTGAAAATATTACTATAAAATACAACTATTTTAAAAACAGCCGAAACGACGTTTTAGAGGTCAGGGAAAGCTACGATTTTTTCTACCAATTCAAATTGCATGAAAATTAAAAATTTTATGTCTATTTTTAAGGGGGGGTGAAAATTGGACAGCCCGAATCAAATATTGAACCCTGCCCTTTAGAGCGGAAACTTTGATGTTTTATTTAGTAGCTTTTGTAGTTTGCAGTTCTCTGATTCCTTCAGCTGATTCGTTTTAATCTCTACGCTCTAATATTTTAATGTGACCGTCTGCCAGAAACAGTGGGATCCATACTATTATATAATATATATATAATTATATATATAATATATATATATATATATAATATATATAATATATAATATATATAATATTAAATAATATTATATATAATATATATAATATATATATATATATATATATATAATATATTTATAATATTATATACATATATATAATAATATATATATAATAATATATATATTATATATATAGTATATAAGCAATAATATATAATATATATATATTATATATATATATTATATATAATATATATATATATATATATATATATATGTAAAATGTTGAAATTTCTATTTGCGCAATTTATATATATTTATATAAACATCAATATGCAAATGAATGCTAATATATTATATATATATATATTATATATATACTATATAATATATATATAAGTATAATATTAATATATATATATAACTATATACTTATATAGTATATTCATAATTTATTGTATAATAATGAATAATTAATGAATAAGATATAATAATAATAATAAATAATAATATAATAATAATAATAATAATATATATAATATATAAAATAAATTACGTTCAAGCAGAATAATTCGAGCATTTCTCTCACGTTAATAGTTTACGAGTATAATTTATTTGCGTGAATTTGTCCTGTTATGAATATTTTACTCAAATTTATGAGCCATTCTTGAGTGTTATTATCATTAAATATTTATAAAAATTTCTTTGTTCAAATAATTCCGTTTCTGAAATTTAGAAAAATATAAATTAAGTGTGTTTATATATATATATATATATATATATATAGTATATAATTATATATATATATATATATATATATATATATATATATATATATATTATATATAATATATATATTTTATATAACTTATATATATATATATAATATATATATATATAAAGTATATATATATATATAGATATAAATCATATATATATATATATATATAATATATATAAATATATATTATGTATATAATACTATATATATATCTACTATATATAATTATAATATTATATATATTAATATATATAAAATATATATATATATATATATCTAATATATATATATATTTATAATAGTAGATATAAATAATATTATATAAATATATATATATATAATAGTATATTATATATAATAATATAATATATCTATATATATATATAATAGTATATCATATAGTTATATATATATAATTATAGCTATTTATTGTATTTTGGAAATATATATATTTTTATACACGAAACCAAACGTAAATTTGTTCCAAATCTTCTTAAAGAATTCCATTGAAAGTTTGCGGTCAATAGGTTAGCAGCAACCCATGCCCCACGTGCGATAAAAGTTGCCATGTTGTGGCTAATAGGATTTTTAAAGTATTAGCTTACGGCAGCTGTTATGCTGCCTCGGGTGGATTAGTACGTACGCTTTCATACCTTGATTATAGGTAAATATCCTTTCAGATGAAGTACACACTGCATAGTGATCAGGAATGTCTTAGGATAATTTCCTTTTACATAATATTATTGTGTTTTAACATATTTTAAGGTTATTATTAAAATTGAGTATATCACGGAAAGAACTGCTCCTCAGCTGTTCAATGAAAAATCAAATTACGGAGAGTAAACTCCCCTATAGAAGATATGTTTTACGCGTCCTTTTTTATAACTTGCGTACAGTAAATTTAAATTTACATGATAGTGCATCTCTTGTAATTGATGAATGTTTATTGTTCTGGAGAAAGGCACGTATACCTACGCAAGATCATTCGGACTGCATCCAAAAATATAAAGAGTTATACGAATATCATCGCGAAATGGAAAAGCACAAAAAAAAAAAATAATGAGGTACATAGACAAAAGAAAAAAAATTGAAGATAGTCTAGATGATCTGTTCGATATATGCCAGGTAAATGCAATGGTTATGATGAAAATAGAGAAAGATAGAAAGTTTTTACATATGCAGCGACAAAAAGGAAGTGTTGATTGCATGTTGGGTGTAAATAAGAAGGTAACAGCAACAT